>BLSH010552221.1:676600-735015 GCA_018402905.1 Glandirana rugosa | reverse complement strand
CTCTCTCACCCTCCATCCCCCGCTTTCTCCCCCCCCCCCTTCGCTCTCCCGACTCCCTCTCTTACCCCCCTCCTTTTCCTATATGTCCACCCTCGCCTCTTCTGTCTACAAAAAGAAGCTGGGAACTATTGTTCAAGCTATGCTGCAGTAAATATTTAAATGTCCCCTCTATGCAGCTGAGCTGTAATATGTAGGTGGGGCTTTGTGTTGGTGTGGCTCCATGAGTTGTCAGTCCGCCCCTGATAGGAAACCATGTTACATGGACTGTACTGCAAATCTACAAATTGCAAAAATGACCTTAGCCCCATTAACACCACTGCGATTTGTCATGCGATTTGACAGTCGCACCCCATTGTTGGCAATGGAACCGTTCTAATTGCTTATATTGCAGCGATTTTGAAAAAGGCTCCTGCACTCATTTTTGCAAATTTCATTGCGACTTGAGAAGACTTCTGTTGTATGAAGTCACAAGCCACAAAGAAAGTGACGTGGAAGTAGCAAGATTTCAAAGCCGCACCGGGGTGTGAATGGGAGCTAAAGTCCAACCAACAGAGGGGAAGATTTACTAAAAGCACTCAGAATCTGGTGCAGCTGTGCATAGTAGCCAATCAGCTTCTAGCCTCAGCTTGTTCAATCAAGCTTTGATAATGCAACCTAGAAGCTGATTGGGTTCTATACAGAGCTTCACCAGATGTTGTACACTCCAGTTTTAGTAAATCCCCCCCTACAGTTCCTTACATATATATATATATATATATATATATTTTTTTTTTTTTTTCCCTTTTTGCGAGAATGCGATTAACAATAAGGAAATGTACAATGTACAGTATGTAAGTATAGGTTGAGAGTGACCCAACTGGGTCCAGTGGAGTAAACAGTGGAACGGATGGCAGGTAGAGGAAAGAGGGAAGGGAGCTCAATGAGCAGCAAAGTGGTGTAGTGGGTAGCACTTTCACCTAGCAGCAAAAGGGTCGCTGGTTTGAATCCCAACCACGACACTGCCTGCCTGGAGTTTGCATGTTCTCCCTGTGCCTGCGTGGGTTTCCTCTGGGTACTCCGGTTTCCTCCCACACTCCAAAGACATGCTGGTAGGTTAATTGGATTCTGTCTAAACTGACCCTAGTATGTGTGAATGTGAGATTGTAAGCTCCTTGAAGGCAGGGACTTATGTGAATGTACAATGTATGTGTAACTGGACTGAAGTACCTGAAATAAAATAAAAATAACATTTTTAGATCAATTGGTGCAATTTAGTTAAGAAGGAAGTGGAGTATCATTTGGAGGATCGTTGGTTAGGAGTTGATATCATTGGGTATATTGAAAGCATTGCATTATAGATTGTTGAGATTCTAAAGGCGAGGTTTGATGGTTCCTTATATTTAAACAAGTTACATGAAAAATCTTGTTAGGGATCACACAATTCATTGGATTCAAAAAGAGAGACCATGTTCACAGTTGCACAATGTCAATTAAACCAAATAAAGTAAGGCTAAAAAAGGCAAAATAAATAATGTGAATAATATAACAGATAAGAATGTTAATGTAAAGTAAATAAGTGTAAACTTTTGCTTTCCAAAATCCTAAAGCACTCAGAAGGTTAGTAAACGAGGTTCAGATCCCTAACTGTAATTGTTTTAATGATACTGTGTAGTTGTGAACATGATCTCGTTTTTTGATACAATGAATTGTGTGATCCCTAATTGGGTTTTATGTAACTTGTTTGAATCTAAGGAGCCATGTTGGTTGGATTTAACTGCTTGGGAAAGGATTTTCTAGTCTAAACGCATGGAAATTGCTGCTTATAAACTGCTCTAATAAAGTACTGTTAAAGTATCTCCCTGGAGTGCTGATCAATTTTTACTACTTTAGTATACCTTTTATTGTATGTTTTACAAGAGCTAATATTAATGCTAAAAGTATAACTCAGCATTACACCTCAACCATACATTAGAAACTGGCAGTGAATGCATATTCAGATTAAAATGCCCACGCTGAACTGTTGTTTAACACGTATCTCTCAGAGACCCTGGTACTGATCCATACTACTCCTACTTGCTATGTCTCACTTTCCTTGTATGTCACATTGCAGAGATTGCAGTGAAAATGCCACAGTATTCTTTGTTAGGACTGAGAATTATCTTGCTGCTGCCTGAAGAGTGAGACTCTATGGCAAGAAGGGATCATAGTGTGAAGCTCTATTGGAAATATATTTAACCAACAGTGGCGGCCACTCATAAGGGGAGCAGGGGCGCCATCCCCTAATCCATGCGCCCAGCCCCTGATCTCCATGCAGGGCCCTGGACGCATGGATTCCAATGGGTTTTTTTTTTTAAGCACGTGATTGGAGCCCACCCTGTTGTGTAGCATTAGCAAATTAATATTCACTAATGTCTTCCTGTTTCTCCAAAGACCCGATTGGCCAGGAGGAGAAGCAATGGCTGGGACACAGGGGAGACGGAGGGGAGGGGGGGATCCGCTGCCACAGCCTTGACCTGCATGGGGTAAGTGCAACGCTGAGCGAGCAAAAACCGGGTGGGGGTTGGAAATGCTGTGTGGTGGCGTGCTCGAGCGATGGGGGGGAGTTAGTGTGTGGACGATGGGGGGGGGAGTTAGTGTGTGGTGGTGGGCTGGAGCGATGGGGGGGGGGGATGTCTGTGGTCAGGTCTGATTGCCGCCCCCCCCCAACAGATGGAGCACCAGCCACCACTACTAACCAACCTATGTGGACTGTAAATGTAATGCAAAAGATATGTAATCTGACTTCACTTCACCAGGATCTACAGTGTGTTATCTCTGAAGCAGCTTCTCAGCCCAAGAAGTATATGTTGACCCCCAATGATTTCTGAATAAAGATGATACCATTCTTCTGGAGAGAAAACCAGATGAGGGCATTGTCAGAGGGATATTTTAAAATTTCTCAGAGGCAATATGTTAACCCAAATGTTAGGCTTACATGTTACTTGCAATGCATAAACCATATATATATATATATATATATATATATATATATATATATATATATATTTATAAAAGATCTGAAATAAAAATGATTGAGATTATTATTAAAATTCGAAAAAATAATAAAAACAAATATTTAAGTTTTGGGGCAGATGCTGGTGGGTTAAAGCAACCGCTGAATGTTTATGCATTTTGAGTTTGTGGGCATGAAAATCTCAGCAATTTTTTTTTCAATATTTTTCCAGATTTGCTAAACCCCCTCAACCATTAAAAGGAGATTTCCCTACAAAAATCCTGATAATTCCCATTTATTAAACTAGAACTATAGGCCAAACATTTCTTTTTTAAATTATTTTGGATAGAATAAGGGAGGGTTATGACCCCTGTGTTCCCTGGGGGAGATTTAACTTCACTTCCTGTCCCATGGCCAAAACAGGAAGTGAGAGGAAATCCTGCAAATTAAGGGAATCCCTTGGGGCCCCTGAGGTTACCAGAACTAGTGTTCCCATTGGAAGATTTCCCAAAATGTAAGATTTTCTTTTACTTTCACTTTCAATGATAATGGTAAACAAGGCAAATTGAGAGGGGTAATCTCCCTAAGGCTCGGTTCACACCTAGGCGACTTGCAATCCGACTTGTGTCGCCCCAAGTTGCTTGACATCCGAAATCCCATTGAAGTGAATTGGAGCCGTCTTAATATACACTACTGAAGTCGCTCCGACTTCAAGCCGCCCTCAGAAAAGGTTCCTGTTCTACTTCAAGGCATTCACCATTTCAGGTCTGACTTCAGCCTGAATTTTTGGCTGAATTTGGACCTGAAACGGACAAAAAGATGCACAGGACTCTGGTGCAATTCGCACTGGAGCCACTGTGGAGATGTGTGAACCGGCTCCATAGAGAGCCGGTCACAATCTCCTGCTATGTGAATTGGATGCGGAGTAACCCACATCCAGTTCGCATAGGTGTGAACCCAGCCTCATACTTTAACCACTTCAGCCCCAGAAGGATTTACCCCCTTCCTGACCAGAGCACTTTTTGCGATTTGGCACTGCGTCGCTTTAAAGTGGTTGTCAACTCGTGACAACCACTTTAACCTACAGGTAAGCCTATAATAAGGCTTACCTGTAGGTGCCCTGCATATCTCCCAAACCTGTACGGTTCAGGACATATGCAGTGTACTAGATGTGCCAACGTCATTTCGTCACATGTAAGGTGAAGAAATGGCCTCCGTGTCGTTTCTTCACTGTGATCGTGCCGTGACTGGCGGCTCCTGCGCGCATGCACGGGAGTGACCTCCCACGACTCCAGCCAGTCACAGAGCCAGAGTCGCGGCCCCGGAAGGAAGAGGGGCTAAAGATGGACGCCGCCAGCACAGGGGACATCGCTAGACGTTGCTGGCTTTGTTTGCAGGTAATTGGCACATAATGGACTACTATGCGATGCATAGTAGCCCATTATGCTTCTACTTTACAGAGGAATGTAGAGGAAGTAAACCCAATCTGGGTTTACTTCCTCTTTAACTGACAATTGCACGGTCGTGCAACGTTTTACCCAAACAAAATTGACGTCCTTTTTTCTAACAAATACCGCTTTCTTTTGCTGGTATTTGATCACCTCTGCGGTTATTATTTTTTGGGCTATAAAAAAAAGAGCGACAATTTTGAAAAAAAAAACATTTTTTACTTTTTGCTATAATACATATGGAAAAAAAAATAGAAAAAAACTCATTTATTCATCAGTTTAGGCCAAGCGTTGATTGGTCTGCGCAAAAATGATTGTGTCTACAAACTATGAGAATTGATTTATGGCGTTTTTATTTTATTTTTTATTATTTTTTACTGCTAATGGTGGCGATCTGCGATTTTTATCGGGACTGCGATATTGCGGTGGACATATCGGACACTTTTGACACTTTTTTGGGACCAATGACATTTATACAGCGATCAGAGCTAAAAATAGCCACTGATTACTGTATAAATGTCACTGGCAGGGAAGGGATTAAGCTGTAGGGGGCAATCAAAGGGTTAACTGTGTTCCCTAGGCGTGTTCTAACTGTGTGGGGGCTGGGCTGGCAGGGGCATGACAGATCTAACTGATCCCGATCACAGGGATCAGTAGATCACTGTCATGCCGCCTGACAGAACGAGAAACCGCCGTGTTTACATCAACGGTTCCCCGTTCTTTCTCTGTAGTAGGCGATTGTGGGTCGCTGGCAGACATCAAGTCTGCCCGACCTGCAGCCACACTCACGGAGCCTGCTAGAGTAAGGGAGGCTTATAACCTCTATCAGGGTTTTTGCCATGTGTCCCATTGGGGAGTCCCATAGCTAAAACAGGAAGTGAGAGGAAATCCCTCCAGACTGAGGGAATTCCAGCATGTCACCACGGTCACCAGAACTAGTGTCCCCATTGGAAGGTTTCCTCTTTATCCTTGTTCTGACTTTCTTTTACTTTCAGTTTCAGTGATAATGGAACACAGAAAAATGAGAGAGAGAGAGTGAATCTCTGTAACGGGGTCCCAGACAGCAATAAAAGCTGACAGGTGTTCTAATCCCTCTCCGCTCTGTCCAAAACTAACAAAAATGCTTTTAGTGATACCTACAGGTAAGCCTAGGTATTCACACTGCCTGTAGGTATAGTGAATATCTCCTAAACTTGCACTGTTTAGGAGATATTCACACTGCATGCATCCAGTGACATCACTGGCTCATGCGCTCTGAAGGTCCGCGGGAGTGACGTCATCGCGACCCCGGCCACTCATGTAACTGGAGGCTGCGAACCCAGAAGGAAGACTGGGGGAAGATGGAAGCCCTCTCAGCGCTGACAGCGCAGCGTGGTAGGTCCCTCATAACGTGCTTTTTTTCTTCAACTGCTGTGTACTACCGCTTTAAGTTACTGATAATCAATTGATAAATGCAGACAGTGCTTCCAGCTCTAAATGTTGTGATGCGCTGCCATGCATTTTACGTTGGCAGCTACCGTACTGTGCGTTGGGTGCCATTGACAATGAATTGCAGAGCAATGCATCAAATATATAGGAGTGTTGGTGTGTGTTGCTGTAACAAATTCTTGACTGTTTATCAGTTAATTAATGGACTCTTCCTAGATGGATGCAGTGCTCATATGACCAGTAAGCCAAGGCCTGCACCTAGTCCAAGCCTGGGCAGGGATTTCTTATATTAGGTATGTAATTGCAGGGTTAGTTTAAAAGTCCACCCTAAAACTAAAATCTGTAAATCTACAGGCATCCACGATCTAAGACTAATCTATCTAAGCCTGTAAAGAAGAAATTGCTATACATACCTTTTTTGAAGCCGCTCCATTCCCACGCTGAGCTGCCAGTGGCGGCTTCGCTGTGTAAGTGGGCGCAGAGGAGGCAGCCAACAACAGAAGCCCCATAGTAACTCTATGGGTAACGTCACTTCCCATTCATTTCTCAGCCGTTGTCTGCTGTCTCCTCTGCAGAGCTTCTGCCACTGGAGACCGGACCAGAGTGGCTTCAAAAAAAGGTATGTACAGTATCTCACAAAAGTGGGTACACCCCTCACATTTTTGTAAATATTTTATTCTATCTTTTCATGTGACAACACTTAAGAAATTACACTTTGCTACAATGTAAAGTAGTGAGGGTACAGCTTGTATAACAGTGTAAATTTGCTGTCCCCTCAAAATAACTCAACACAAAGCCATTAATGCCTAAACCGCTGGCAACAAAATTGAGTACACCCCTAAGTGAAAATGTCCAAATTGGCCCCAATTAGCCATTTTCCCTCCCCAGTGTCATGTGACTTATTAATGTTACATGGTCTCAGGTGTGAATGTGGAGCAGGTGTGTTAAATTTGGTGTTATTGCTCTCACTCTCTCATACTGGTCATTGGAAGTTCAACATGGCACCTCATGGCAAAGAACTCTCTGAGGATCTGAAAAAAAAGAATTGTTGCTCTACATAAAGATGGCCTAGGCTATAAGAAGATTGCCAAGAACCTGAAACTGAGTGGCAGCACGGTGGCCAAGACCATACAGCAGTTTAACAGGACAGGTTCCACTCAGAACAGGCCTCACCATGGTCGCCCAAGAAGTTGAGTGCACATGCTCAGCGTCATATCCAGAGGTTGCTTTTGGGAAATAGACGTATGAGTGCTGCCAGCATTGCTGCAATGGTTGAAGGGGTGGGGGGTCAGCCTGTCAGTGCTCAGACCATACGCCGCATGCGGCATCAAATTGATCTGCATGGCTGTCATTCCAGAAAAAAGCCTGTTTTAAAGATGATGCACAAGAAAGCCTGCAAACAGTTTGCTGAAGACAAGCAGACTAAGGACATGGATTACTGGAACCATGTCCCGAGATCTGATAAGACCAAGATAACCTTATATGGCTCAGATGGTGTCAAGTGTGCCGGCAGTCAGGTGAGGAGTAAAAAGACAAGTGTGTCTTGCCTACAGTCAAGCATGGTGGTGGGAGTGTCATGGCCTGGGGCTGCATGACTGCTGCCGGCACTGGGGAGCTTCATTTTGTTGCAGGAAACAGGAATGCCAACACGTACTGTGACATACTGAAGCAGAGCATGATCGGAGACTGGACCATAGGGCTGTATTCCAACATGATAACGACCCCAAACACAGCTCCAAGATGATCACTGCCTTGCTAAAGAAGCTGAGGGTAAAGGTGATGGACTGGCCAAGCATGTCTCCAGACCTAAACCCTATTGAGCATCTGTGGGGCATCCTCAAATGGAAGGTGAAGGAGCACAAGGTCTCTAAAATTCACCAGCTCCATGTTGTTGTCATGGAGGAGTGGAGGAGGACTCCAGTGGCAACCTGTGAAGCTCTGGTGAACTCCATGCCCAAGAGGGTTAAGGCAGTGCTGGAAAATAATGGTGGCCACACAAAATATTGAAAGCCAGCTCAGTATTTGGGCACAATTTGGACTTTTTCACGCAAGGGTGTACTCACTTTTGTTGCCAGCGGTTTAGACATTAACGGACGTGTGTTGAGTTATTTTGAGGGGACAGTAAATTTACACTGCTATACAAGCTGTACACTCACTACTTTACATTGTAGCAAAGTGTCATTTCTTCAGTGTTGCAACATGAAAAGGTAGAATAAAATATTTACAAATATGTGAGGGGTGCACTCACTTTTGTGAGATACTGTATACTGATTTCTTCTTTAAAGGCTTAGATAGGTTAGTCTTAGACCATGGTTGCCTGTAGCTTTAGAGATTTTAGTTTTAGGGTAAACTTCTACTTTAAGTTTGCTTTAAAATGATATTAGAAAAGATCTACATTGATTCATTATTTATTTATTTAATTGAATTAAAAGTGACCTTTAGTAATGGAAAGGAGGGTGCAGCTAACTCCAGGGCTGCTGTCCTCTCTTCACTACTTCGTTTACCCCTGACCTCCACAAGCATGCAGCTAGAAAACCTAGGACACCTGAACTGTATACCTGGTAGTGACGCTTTGATCAGGACGATAGCTCCAAAGCCTTAAAAAAACAGCATATTTAGATTGTACTATTAATTATTTAATTGAATTTGCCAATATTTCCGTTGTTAACCCACAGTTCGCAATTCACACCATCCTCTCTGTTTAATCATGTAATCTGCCCCTGTGTCTGTGCCTTATAACAAAAAAATGCAGCTATATACCTGATTTCAGAGTGCCTCTAGGCTGGCTCTCTCCTCTCTCGGCCTGACAGCTGCAGCAGGCGGGGCCGAGATTCCCCCGCTGACGTCAATCAGGAAGGGAGGGGCAGAGAAGGAGAAAGCCAGCCGGTGCTCTGAAATCAGGTATATAGCTGCATTTTTTTTATGAGGCACAGACACAGGAGCAGATTACATGATTAAACAGAGAGGATAGTGTGAATTGCGAACTGAAATTTTAGTAGCAGGAGGGGAGGGGGCGGGCACAGACAGGGAGCTAACAGGCAGGGAGGGGAGGGGGGAAAGAACAGGAGGCACAGCGGATGACGGAGGCACGTAAACTGACCACGGTGTCAGGGCTCAGAAGCCATGATAAACCATGGTCAGTTTACAAAGGGGAGGTCAGAACCAGGCAGGATAAACCAGGTATTTCAGGAGTTATGGGGGGCCAAATGACACAGCACAAGCACTGTACTGTATAACATGCTTTAAAGGAACAGGATCCATTTTTTTTTAGGGTAACAAACCCTTTAATGTTATGTATGTTTTACAAATCTTTTTCCTCAATAAAGAAACTTATAGCTAAAACATGTAAGTTATTTTTTTCCTGATAGGTTTCTTTTACCATTTAAAATTATTATTATAATTTCCAAATAAACATTCACCAACATTCCAATGAACCTTTAAAATATTAATTTTGATTTCTTAAAAATACTAGATTATTTTTTCACCAGTCTTGCACAATGCTCCACTTTCTTCCATTTCCACCAGTGTTATATGACTGGACCCTGAATTATTGCACTACTCTTCTAAGTCCATGCAAGTATGTAAAGCCATAATTATATGGTAGACTGTATATAGGATCCAGACAAGAAGAAAATATTCACTGACATCATTTCATTTGGACTTTTCCCCCCTTTTCCTGTCTGTTTTAGTGGAAAATATTTAAGTGTTATAGAAAATGCTGATATCAATAGTATTAAATGAAACACTCTGTGTCTCCAGGTTTTTTCCATTATTTTAATAGTCTACAGTGTAAAATTAGAGTGGATACACCCTAACATCAGTTATTCCATCTGATATACAGGATCCCATGATAGGGATGCTGATAGTATGGTAAGGGGAGAAATGCCGCAGTCACAGTAGTAAACAATTCTATTTGCCCAAAATGAAAATTCAGTATTGAAAAAGAAAATGTTTTAAACCACATACCGTCTGCTTACAGCGTTGTGGGGCTTTTGCTACAAAAGTTATGGGATGATATACTGTATTGGTTGCTGTAACCTGGCATAATTTAATTATCACATTAAGCTTTAGGCTGATTAGAGCAGTCAAGCTTGCCCCACTGAATCCTATATTCTTTTCTAATGCTAATACAGAAGAGGCAGTATGGGAACACCAGTTGACGAACTTATACCCTAGAGGTAGTATATTATACAGTATTGAATTTCAACCTACACAACATTTTTAGTGTCCAGGCACACTGTAGATGGCTCTACATTTCTTCTCATAAGACTAACTATAAGTTTCTTCTTTGTCCAGAAGCCCTGAAAACGTATGGGGGTTTACTAAAGGAATAGAGGCTGTTTTCCTAAAAAAGTAAATGTTCCCTGAGCTTAGTAAATAAGGTTAAGCTCAGGCACTCAACCATGTGCATAAAAAAATATATCTTTTGTCTTGGTTCCTTACTGAAAAACAGCAGTGCATTTCTATATGCAGTGTGATATCATCTAAGACACTGCTGCCTCTGCCTGCTAGTCCTATGAGATTTGTAGTGAGATTTAACTGATCTAACTGTTCTCCTTGCTGCAGAGGAAGCAACACCTGAGGATCCTGTAGTGCAAGGATCTCCTTGCTTCTGCTTCATTTATTCTGTAATCCTGTACTTTCTTCTTCTTGCTTGAAAATGATTTCACCAATCTTTCGATCACTATTTATTGGAGGGCAGCTCTGACACAAGGAAGCAAACACCTGCCTCTACCAAGATGGCCATCTCAAAGTAGAGACACAGTGTGGAACAAATCAGTAATGAGTAACTTACATGGTCAGTAATGAGGAAAATGTCTGCTTCATGGAGACTACAGGCAACACTGGTGACTAGTCTCTTGTCTTCTGCTTGCCTTTTTCTACACTGCTTCCCTAGTTCAGGTCCTCTTTAAGTGAATATCCTCAACAATAATCCCCAATGAGTGCAAGCAGGAGATTGGTTTATGTGTTACAAGATCAACATAGTGTGGTTTCAGTAGAAGTATAGAGGTACCAGCAGCTGGGCATAATTATTCTATATTCATAAATATACCATTAAGTCCATCAATAATTGTTATTTGCAAGCAGGTATTTTACCTACATTCCTGTTACCCACAACTATGCATATTATTATAGAATGACTAGCACCCTTCCTTTGAGATGTCTAAACTGCAAGCTGGTGGATACAAGAATTACGCAACGGTGGGCACTTCATCTCCAAGTCCATCAAAGTAAGGCTTCATTAATTCAAACAATTGTGTTGGGAAAAGCTAGGATAAGATGTCAGTGCAATGGAGGCTGATTTCTGCCTAAACCATCAGTTATTTTTTTATTTTAAATCATCTATGTTTTTTCTATGGATAAGTGACAAGAACAGTAGACCTGTCGCCAGGGCTATTCATTTAAGCACAAATTGAACATTCATTCCCTCTATTAAAGCCTTGTCAGGTGATACTACCATGAATCTGTTACAAACTACCTTTCAAAATGTCTACACTGACCTATTTTTTAATAATCCCCCTTTTTTTTCAATTCAATGAAGTCTTTAGAAACCACAAATGTTTAAACTTGTTTTAATCTTTCTCTCTATCCTTTGACAAAGAGCAAACAGCTTCTCTGGAGACCCAATTCTTAGCCAATACGCAATGAAATCTACCCTACCTGGTAAAAGCCCAGAGGTGATTGGCTTTAAACAGAAATTTTGCAAACATTTTGGTGCCCTTCTATCTTCCTTAACTTTTTCAGTTCAGTCTTGTCAGAGTTTTAGAAGCCCCATGTCATTTGAAGCCTGGTAAAATCCAGGGCTTCTTTTCTCATAGAATAGGTGCAGGTACTCCTCTCTTCTGAGTCGCCCCTTGTCTCCACCCCCTACGCACCCCCAAAAACAGCAAAAAGAGGGCGCCTCGGTCAGTGTGATAGTAAAAACAAGTAACACTTTATTCTGATACACTTACATAAAAGTATCTTGCAAGCTGCACACAGGGTGGATGTGGATCACCAATCAAGCAGTCTGCCGTCACGAAGGATGAGAAGACGGATGTGGGCATAAGCTCAGACCCACCAAATGGAGGTATATAACCGGTAGGGTCTCCAGCTCTCACACCCGCTCTCACAGAGCTAGTAAGAGACCAAATCAGGATGGGGGCGGACCCTAATGCGTTTCTGAGGCGCCGCCTCATTCTTCAGGCAAAACTCTACCCACCCCCAAGCACCTTCCCTTAGTTCCACCCCCAATCTACCTCCCAATACTATCCCTTTTACAGAATAAAGAACCAAGAATCTTTTTGTGGTGATAAGTAATTTGTATGGAATTTGTTAATGATAGAAAGGCAGTAAATTAAATTCCCTGCATCCAGGAACAACAGACCACCTGCCAGTAACACTAGACTCTCTGCAACAAATGAACCCCCCTTCCAGCAACAACAAATCCACCCCAGCAACAACAGACCCTTGCCAGCAACAATAGATTTCCCAGTAGCCAGCAGCAAGACCCTCTGCATCAACAGTAGATCCCCCCAACAGCATTTGACCCCACCAGAAACAACAGATCCCCCACCAGCAACAGGAGATCTCCCAGGCAAACAATAGACCCCCCCCCCACATCAATAAATCCCCCCCAGCAACATAGCTCCCCCCCTTGCAGGCAGCACACCCCAGCATCCCTTACCATTACATACATTCAGTGCTGTAGGTCCCCCCACATTCCCACTAAAAAAAAGCCCTGACTACATCTGTTCTAATCTGTATCTGTTTGTATTGCTAGGTTCAGCACAGGTATATCTCAGTACATAACAGCTAAAGCGGAACGTAAAGTGTAAGTTCATCTGTAAATCTGTAAAGGTGACACTAACACTGGACCCCCCCCCCCCCCCTTGTACTTACATCCCGCGATCCTGAGCTGTCAAGGTTGCTGCAAGCCACCCAATGTCCCAGGGATTTGAAATCCCAGCTGCTTTGTCTCCTCTCCATACAGCGCTGCAAGTACTGACCAGAAAGATTATAATTGGTCAGCTCAGATCGTGGGAGTTAAGTACAACAGGGACTGGGGGGTGGGGAATAGATTGGGTGGTAGGTCACCTTTACAGATTTTCTGTTAGGTGAACTTACACTTTAATTTCAGCTTTATCGGTTATGTGCTGAGATCAGCCTCCCCTATACTGAGCCCAGTATGGAGGAGGGAGGACAGATAGAGCAGAGGCATCCACACAGACAGACCCCCTCCTGTACCATGTCCCCATAGCCTCTGACCACTGTACCATGTCCACACAGCCTCTGACCCCTGTACCATGTCCACACAGCCTCTGACCACTGTACCATGTCCACACAGCCTCTGACCCCTGTACCATGCCCCCATAGCCTCTGACCACTGTACCATGTCCCCATAGCCTCTGATCACTGTACTATGACCACTGTACCATGTCCACACAGCCTCTGACCCCTGTACTATGTCCCCACAGCGCAGCCTTTGACCCCTGTACCATGTCCCCATAGCCTCTGACCACTGTACCATGTCCACACAGCCTCTGACCCCTGTACCATGTCCCCATAGCCTCTGACCCCTGTACCATGTCCCCATAGCCTCTGACCACTGTACCATGTCCACACAGCCTCTGATCACTGTACTCTGACCCCTGTACCATGTCCCCATAGCCTCTGACCACTGTACCATGTCCACACAGCCTCTGATCACTGTACTCTAACCACTGTACCATGTCCACACAGCTGCTGACCACTGTACCATGTCCCCACAGCGCAGCCTCTGACCCCTGTAACATGTCCACACAGCCTCTGACCACTAGACCATGTCCGCACAACTTCTAACCACTGTACCATGTCCACACAGCGCAGCCTCTGACCCCTGTACCATGTCCACACAGCCTCTGACCCCTGTACCATGTCCACACAGCTTCAGACCTCTGTACCATGTCCACACAGCGCAGCCTCTGATCCCTGTACCATGTCCACACAGCGCAGCCTATGACCCCTATACCATGTCCACACAGCCTCTGACCCCTGTACCATGTCCACACAGTGCAGCCTCTGACCCCTGTACCATGTCCACACAGCGCAGCCTATGACCCCTGTACCATGTCCACACAGCCTTTGACCCTGTACCATGTCCACACAGCCTCTGACCCCTGTGCCATGTTCACACAGCCTCTGACCCCTGTACAATGTTAACACAGCCTCTGATCCCTATACCATGTCCACACAGCCTCTGACTCCTGTACCATGTCCACACAGCCTTTGACCACTGTACCATGTCCACACAGCCTCTGACCACTGTACCATGTCCACACAGCCTCTGACCACTGTACCATTTCCACACAGCCTCTGACCCCTGTACCATGTCCATACAGCCTCTGACCACTGTACCATATCCACACAGCCTCTGACCACTGTACCATGTCCACACAGCCTCTGATCACTGTACTCTGACCACTGTACCATGTCCACACAACCTCTGACCACTGTACCATGTCCACACAGCGCAGCCTCTGACCCCTGTACCATGTCCACACAGCCTCTGACCCCTGTACCATGTCCACACAGCTTCTGACCCCTGTACCATGTCCACACAGCGCAGCCTCCGACCCCTGTACCATGTCCACACAGCACAGCCTATGACCCCTATACTATGTCCACACAGCCTCTGACCCCTGTATCATATCCACACAGCCTCTGACCCTGTACCATGTCCACACAGCCTCTCACCCCTGTACCATGTTAACACAGCCTCTGATCCCTATACCATGTCCACACAGCCTCTGACTCCTGTACCATGTCCACACAGCCTCTGACCCCTGTACCATGTTAACACAGCCTCTGACTCCTGTACCATGTCCACACAGCCTCTGACTCCTGTACCATGTCCACGCAGCCTCTGACCCCTGTACCATGTTAACACAGCCTCTGACCCCTGCACCATATCCACACAGCCTCTGACCCCTGTACCATATCCACACAGCCTCTGACCCCTGTACCATGTTAACACAGCCTCTGACTGTTCACACAGCCTCTGGCCACCTCCTGTACCATGTAGATGGAGAAATATTTAGACTTTTTTAACTTAAATGCACTGTTTAACACTGAAAACTACAATTTAGGTACTTTTTTGCAGTGGCAGTAAAAAAAAAAATGTGGCTTTGCCAGTAAATTTCATGATTTTTATCAGAAAAAAAAATATTGGTGGTGTCTGTAAATTTTGGTGTCATGCCAGTAAATTTCACTTTGGGGAGTTGGCAACACTGGTTCAATATTGAGTTGGCCCACTCTTTGCAGCTATAACAGCTCAACTCTTCTGGGAAGGCCGTCCACAAGGTTTCTATGGGAATGTTTGACCATTCTTCCAGAAGCGCATTTCTGAGGTCAGGCACTGAAGGCCTGGCTCACAGTCTCCACTCTAATTCATCCCAAAGGTGTCTGGGTTAAGGTTAGGACTCTGTGCAGGCCATTCAAGTTCCTCTACCCAAAACTCGCTCATCCATTCCCATTGGCACACTCCTGAACCTTGTGGACAGCCTTCCCAGAATTCCCAATTCTCTGGGAATTCTTCCCAGAGTTGAAGCTGTTATAGCTGCAAAGCGTGGACCAACTCAATATTGAGCCCTACAGACTAAGACTGGAATGCCATTAAAGTTCATATGCGCGTAAAGGCAGGTGTCCCAATACTTTTGACAATATAATGTATATATACACTGAGCAAAATTATAAACGCAACATTTGTGTTTGCCCCTATTTATCATGAGCTGAACTCAAAGATCTATGACTTTCTTATTCCACAATAAAAGGCCACTCTAAAATGTGCAATTTTACTGTATTGGGGGTTGGGTTGCCACCTTCCCTTTAATCCAGGACACATATTAATTGCACATGTGGTTGATTAAGGTGGTAATTAAAACCACTTAGTGCCTTATCTGCATTAAATTAGCCTCAGAACCTGTGTAATTCATATGTGTCCTGGATTAAAGGGATGATGTGGCAACCTTAATTGGGGAGTCCGGGGGGGAGGGGGGGCCGAAAACCAGTCAGTATCTGGAATGACCATTATTTGCCTCACGCAGTGCAGCACATCTCCTTCGCATAGAGTTGATCAGGTTGTTAATTGTGGCCTGTGGAATGTTGGTCCATTCCTCTTCAATGGCTGTGCGAAGTTGCTGGATATTGGCTTGAACTGGAACACGCTGTCGTATACGCCGATCCAGAGCATCCCAAACATGCTCAATGGGTGACCTGTCTGGTGAGTATGCTGGCCATGCAAGAACTGGGATGTTTTCAGCTTCCAGGAATTGTGTATAGATCCTTGCAACATGGCGCCGTGCATTATCATGATTCAACATGAGGTGATGGTCATGGATGAATGGCACAACAATGGGCCTCAGGATCTCGTCACGGTATCTCTGTGCATTCAAAATGCCATCAATAAAATGCACCTGTGTTCGTTGTCCATAGCATACGCCTGAGCATACCATAACCCCCCCGCCACCATGGGCCACTCGATCCACAACGTTGACATCACCAAACCGCTCATCCACACAACGCCATATACGCTGTCTGCCACTTATGGTAGAGAAATGAACATTCAATTCACGGGCAACAGCTCTGGTGGACATTCCTGCTGTCAGCATGCCAATTGCACGCTCCCTCAAAACTTGCGACATCTGTGGCATTGTGCTGTGTTATAAAACTGCACATTTTAGAGTGGCCTTTTATTGTGGCCAGCCTAAGGCACACCTGTGCAAAAATCATGCTGTCTAATCAGCATCCTGATATGCCACACCTGTGAGGTGGATGGATTATCTTGGCAAAGGAGAAGTGCTCAATAAGGGCACTTTCACACTTGGGGCAGTGGGGGGTAGCGGTAAATCCCCGCTAGTTTCAGTGGGGATTTACCGCTGTTATAGCGGCGCTACGGCGGGAGCGGTGTGCTTTTAACCCCCCACAAGGGGTTAAACCGGGTTAAATGTGCCGGTGCTCCGTGCTTCCGAGGTGGTGGGCAGACGTTTCAGAAGTGCTACCCCATTGTTTTCAATGGCCAGGTGCGGTGGAGGAGCGGTATATATACCAAAGATGCTGCTTGAAGGACTTTTTGTAATGTCCTGCAAGTGCACCACCCCAGTGTGTAAGCACTCCGGCTTTCATATTGGGGTGGATGGGGAGGGATTTTTGAGGCGCTTTACAGGCGCTATTTTTAGCTAAGCACCTCAGTGTGAAAGGGGTCTGACACAGATTTAGACAGATTTGTGAACAATATTTGAGAGAAATAGGCCTTTTGCGTACATAGAAAAAGTTGTAGAGCTTTGAGTTCAGCTCATGATAAATAGGGGCAAACACAAAAGCATTGTGTTTATAATCTTGCTGAGTGTATGTATATATATATATATATATATATATATATATATATATACTGTATATATATATATATATACATATATACTGTATATATACATATTGTATATATACACAGTACAGCTCTGAAATATATGCATATTTCCTTTGTTTTATCCCATTCAAGTATGGAAGAATACCTACCCAAATCCTAAAAACCTAGAAAGGTGAGATCTGGGAGTACAGTGAGTTATATAAAAATGTAATGCAATTTTTTCACAAATAAATGAAGTCATTAGTACAGTGAGAACATTTATTCGCCCCCAATCTGTTTGTAAGCTAAGAAAGTGTACAATGGCTATAATGTTTATGATCAATGGGTAGAATTCATCCACAAGAATATCTTCATAAGAAATAAATGGCTGGTAAAGAGTCAACATAGACACACATATTCATTGACGGCAGTCCAGTTTCATATTAAATCCAGCTGATGGTATGTATGATGTTATATTCAGATGAAACCAGCAGCCTTAAGCAGTACTTGTACATCCAAGAGATAACGATGAAAAGAATGCCCACAGGGGTAAAAATAAAAATCTTCCACACAACACAGATTAATGTGTACAAATGTTGCATGCATATCACTATGTCCTGATGAGACAAGCAAAACCAGCAACATGAATGTCGGGATATTTGCATAAATCCTGCTCAAAACTAATAAGATGAACTGGAACAATGAAGTTAAATGCACGGTATAACTCACTCAAAATCATTGAGTAGAATATTTTTGAGAGGGATACTTTTTGTTACTCTTAGCTAGGAGGTGTGACTCTGTAATATACTGATTTTGGACAGAAAAATACCTGTTAATCTGCTAAAAATACACCGAGCAGTTAGACTTCATGCTATGCAATGTGTGTCTACCTCAGCCTGCACCAGGTGCACTTCCCCCCGTGGGCAGATTTTGCCCATGTCATTTGGCAGTGCCCAGTAATAGCATGATACTGGCAACAGGTGACGGATATCCTATCTGCTGTGCTGTCGGTTCCCGTTCCACGTACCCCGTTGGTGTGTCTGCTGGGAGTTTTGGACAAGGAGATTTGGCCTAGACATGCCAGAACCATGTTGCTAGAGACACTATTTATGGCCCGTAAAGCAGTGGCACTTAAATGGATTCAATCTACGCCTCCATCCATACATCAGTGGCTTTGACTTGTAAATCAAATACTACAATATGAAAAAATAATTTATGAGCACCGTGGCTGTCCAAACAAATATAATAAAGTATGGGATGCCTCACGGAAAGGGAGGGCCTGGTTGCGGACATTACCGCAGATGAGGTTGGGGGGCCATCCGTTCCTTCCCCTCCGGGAAGGCGGCGGGTCCTGATGGCCTACCCAATGAATTTTATAGATTAAATATAGAGATGGTTGCACCCAGACTAGCCTCCTTATTCCGAACATACCTGAGTGATGGGACCATTCCGGCATCCATGCAAGAGGCCCATATAATATTAATCCTAAAACCTGGTAAGGACCCCAAACAGTGTGCATCGTACCGACCCATAGCTCTATCGAACTGTTACTTAAAATTTTTTACAAAGCTTCTCACGATTAGGCTGAATAGGGTAATTGCTTCACTGGTAGACACGGACCAGACGGGCTTTATGCCTGGTAGGTCGACCGACATTAATATCCGGTGACTTTTCTCGCTCCACACACCAACCAGGGTTCTAGGGTCATCGCCTCCATAGATATGGAGAAAGCGTTTGACACAGTGGAGTGGGCATATCTCTGGGAGGTGTTGAGGAGGATGGGATTTCCATTACAGTTCATAGATTGGATTAAGACACTTTATACGGCCCCCTCTGCTTGTGTCAGCCTGCATGGCTCTGTCTCCGCCCCCTTTCAACTACAGAGAGGCACCAGACAAGGAAGCCCCCTCTCCCCGGCTCTCTTCGCCCTGGCCATGGAACCTATTGCTGAAGTGTTACGGAGTTCCCCCCAACAGCTGCGGCCTTGGGGTGGATTGGCTGGAAGAGAGGGTGGCACTATATGCAGATGACCTCCTGTTGTTCCTCAATGATGCTGGTGCCTCTCTGGAGGGTGCCTTCCGTCTCATGGGCGCCTTCTCAAAGTTTACTGGCCTACAGGTCAATTGGCAGAAATCTTTGCTGTTTCCCATAGACCAAGGGGCTGTGCACTCCTCCCGGCCTGATCTCTCCCTGAGCTTGGTGGACAAATTTACTTACTTAGGCATTGTGATCTCGAGACATGTGAAGGACTTTGTATATGATAATTTGGAGCCGGTGCTGGCGGACATCAGGTCACAGCTCAAGACAAGTAGCAACCTACCCCTATCTCTACTAGGTCACATAAACCTTATTAAAATGAATATTCTCCCAAAGCTCACGTATATTTTTAGAAATTCACTGCAGTGGTTACCCCACAGTTTCTTCAACTCCCTCGACCAAACCTTTAAAACCTTTTTATGGAACTCCAAACAATCTCAATATAAATGTTCTACCCTTACAAGGCCCAAAGATAGAGGCGGCCTGGCCATGCCAAATTGCCTCTGTTATTTCCTTGCCTCCCAACTGGTCACCGCCTGCTGGTGGTTGCAGCCGGACCTTACGAATTCTGCAGTGATACTGGAGGCGGCGATCCTCCAATCCCTAGAGGTGCTCAGGTCCCTACTATACAGGGGCCTGAAGTCTCCTCACCACCTCACCCCCCCTCGATGCGCACCATGCTGTAAGCCTGGGAGGTTGCGGGCAAAAAACAACCCTTACCAGTAAACGACATTTCCCCCCACACCCCCCTATGGCGCAACCCGAATATGCCACACTTTTATTCCTTCCCAGACCCCAAGGCCTGGGCCAAATATAAGATTTTGACTTTTGAACACATTACATCACATTCTGACCTCATATCATTCGAGGACCTAAAAGGAAAATACAATCTCCCAGATTTCTACCATTTTTTATATCTTCAAGTCGCCCATGCCTTTCGATGCCAGTTCCTGGGTCGGCCGGTTACCTTCTCTTACCCCGAAATTGAGGCGATCGCCAGAGCACCGAATCTAAGGAAACCTACCTCTCAGTTCCATGCATATCTCTCAGCGGCATCCAGTCCTGAGCTATCTGTTCTACGAGAGAGATGGTCCAGTGATATTCCGGATCTGGACGATGAGGACTGGGAGAAGGTTTGGTCTTTTCCTTTTTTGGTCTTGATATCATCTAATGACATTATGGTACAATTCAAAATTCTGCACAGAGCATACCTTACCCCATATAGGCTCCATAAGATATCGATATCACATTCATCTGAGAGCTGGAGATGCTCTGACAATAAAGCAGACTTCTTTCACATTTTCTGGACATGCCCAGCTATTGAGGCCTATTGGTGAGATATTGTATCCATCATCGTGCAGAAAACCAAAATAGTGGTCCCGTTGGTCCCAAGATACTGCCTACTAGGCTTGGTAGAACAGCTGACCATCATCACAGCCAAACAAACTCTGCTCTCCCTCCTCCTCTTTTATGCCCAAAAGGCCATTTCCATGGGCTGGAAGAGGTCGTCTCCCCCGTCCGTGGGCATGTGGAGGGCTCTCATAGATAATAACTTACCCTTTTATCGGACCACATATGCCAACAGAGGCTGTCCCCTCAAATTTCAGAAGATCTGGTCCAGCTGGCTGGAGGATGCACCATAGACTTGGATCAATGTAGACACCGTTGTGGATATGTTTTCGTCACTCATGTACTCATGGAATATAATTAACCAAATTATAATGGCTGTTAGGACAAGCAGGTAATTGACTTGACCCCCTTCCTTCAGTTGTTGGGGTGAATGGTACTTCACTGTCGGGGTGGGAGTTGGGGAGAGGGGTTTATTGTGCTGTTTTGGTTGTCTGTTAAGGCTGGATCTCCAGCCATACCCCTGCGTGGGTAACACCTTGTTATACTGAAAAATTCAATAAAAATATGTCTTGAAAATGCCTGGTGTTCCTCTGCTCTCACTGTGTCCAGCACTTAGATGTGACTTTAACAGTGTTACACAACATCCCTGATGTTTTCCTCCTTTACTACGTGTGCGTCACACGGTATATCTGTACTATTGTTGACCTTTGTGTAATGTGAATGTACCTTTTTGTCCAATACGCTCATGTTGCGCGGTTATGCTCATTGTCATTGTTTTTGTGTACCTCTTTCAATAAAAAGAGTTAAAAAAAAAATACTCTGAGTTCCTAAGTCCTGTTGTGGTCTGAAATACACAGCATTTTTGTGGATCGAGTGGTGCCATCTCTGCCCAGTTTTCTTTTGCTTATCTACTGAACCATTTCCACTGTGTTCATATCCAAAGCATACACACTGACTTGTAGTTCTAAGATGAGAATTCGGAAGCCCAAAAAACCTATTTGATATAACACAGGCATATAGCACAAAGCACAGGACAGAGGGGTGCTGCAGCTGCAGGAGAGGTGTGAGGGCCACATGAAATGGCCTAGCAGTCCGGATTCAGCCCGTGGGGCTTGTGTTTGACACATGTGCCTTAGATATTAACCAGTTCCCAACCGCCTGCCGTGTATTCACAGTAATGTACAAATGTTGCAGCGCTCAGCCAGTCCAGTAGATACAATCAATTGAGAAAAAGTGAGCTTCCAGACACGTATAATCAACCCTGAAAGAGTTCATACAAGTCAGAGATAACTGGGGACGATTGGATGGGCTCAAAGTCTACAGGTAAATTTTGAGCAAACTCAGTAAAACAGTTCCATATAAAAGGATAAGATAATCTCCAGTCGTGTTAGGATGGAGGCTTACCAGATCTCAGATAAAGTAGAGCGTTGGACCATTCACCAGGTGCCAAGGTATATACTGAAGAGTAGATGGTGTGTCCTGCGTTTCGCCAAGGATTCTCTTTAGGATTCCTGTGAGGGTGGCTCCTATGGACCCTGGATCCCCGGATGGGCGTCCTCCACTGTGTAAGGAACGTCACACACTCCGGTCGAAAATGTGGGTCTTACTTGAAAGACGTAGGTATCCCCGGGATCCTATCGCTCGTCCATGGTGGTGGTAGGTGAAGAGGAATAGATCAACGATCCCCAAAGTGGGTGGATTCGGAAGAGATGGAGAAAAGCTTGAGATAGTGTAAAAACCTCTTAGCATGAGGTGCGTTTATTCACGGCGGCAGTGTGGATGCTGTGTGCGAATCGCCGTAAAAAGACGGCGATCTGCGAATGGCCGCTAGGGGGCGGGGGCGCGAGCGCGCCACACTCCTAAGGAGTGTGCCCGCGGCTCGGGCAGACCCGATGTCTGCCGGCGAGCCGCGATGAGCGGCCACAGGCAAAGAACGGGGAACCACCGATGTAAACACGGCGGTTCCCCATTCTGACAGTGTGGGCATGGGTGATCTACTGATCCCTGTCACTGGGATCAGTTAGATCTCTCATGCCCATGGTAGCCCGACCCCCCCACAGTTAGAACACACCCAGGGAACATAGTTAACCCCTTCACTACACCCTGCAGGTTAACCCCTTCACTGCCAATGACATTTACACAGTAATCAGTGGACATTTACATTTCTGATCGCTGTATAAATGTCAATGGTCCCAAAAAAGTGTCAAAAATGTCCGACATGTCTGCTGCAATATCGCAGTACCGCTAAAAATCGCAGATCGCCGCCATTACTAGTAAAAAATAAATAAATAAATAAAAACCCCAGAAATGAATTCTCACCATCCGTAAACGCGGCCACTTTTGTGCAAACCAATCAATAAATGCCGATTGCAATTTTTTTTTTATCACAAATATGAGGAAGAATATAAATCGGCCAAAACCGGTGAAAAAAAATGTTTTTTTATATTTTTTTTTGGATTTGTATTTTAGCAAAAAGTAAGACATTTGGGGTTTTTTTGCAAAATGGTCGCTCTTCTTTTGTTTATAGCGGTGATCAGAAATGATGCAAAGGTGATCAAATACCACCAAAAGAAAGCTCTGTTTGTGGGGAAAAAAAGGACGCAAATTTCGTTTGGGTACAATGTCGCACGACCACGCAATTATCAGTTAAAGTGACGCAGTGCCGAATCGCAAAAAGTGCTCTGGTCCTAAACTGGGAAATTCTTCCGGGGGTGAAGTGGTTAAAGCTGTCGCTGCGGCTTGCTGCTTCAGCTATCCATACATTAAAATCTTTTTCAGTCTTCATTTAATTCGATTTTCCTAATCCCATTTCCAAACTGTACTCAGTAGAAATTAATTTAGTAGCAATATAAGGCAAAATGCTGTGAAATAAAACAGTTATTTTGAAATGATTTACAAAGGGGATCCTCTTGCACTTATAAAACAAATATAACACAAAGTTTTCAATGGTAAATTTACCAGACCAAAAAGGAGCAAAAAGGAGAAGGTATTTGTTAGGGTTCATATACTTTTTCACACAAGATTTACACAATTTTCAACCAAGATTCACATTTATTTTCAAATTGAATTCAGTTGAATAATGTGTGAAAGTTGTATGGATTTTGTGTGAAAATATTTACAAATAAAGGGTTATTTTATAAAACTTTTATGTCATAAAAGGCATAAAAAAATTAAATTCACTAATTAAATGTTTCTTCCCCTTTGTCCTGATCTACCCTTTATATACTTTTTGATAAATTGCTTCCAAAATATAGTTTTCTTTTCTGTTTTTCTATACAGTTGCGTGATCACAAAGCTCAGCTTTTCTGTACTGGGGAGGGTTTCACAATAGTGCTGAATCCACTGTAGCTGTGGCATCATCCTGCCTGCATCCATAGCTCTCGGAGTTGTTGAGGAATTGTGGGCCAGGAGAAGAATTCCTGCCCATCAGTCACAGAGAGAGGGGAATGAGCTGGAGTCATGTGACCACATGTATTCAAGAAGCAATATATTAGAAAATGTCACCAAATAGAGCAATAAACTACCCAAACACTAGCACACGAAAGTCTAAATGCTCAAATCTGCGCTTAGTATGCAGTAATCATCTAAAAAACACAATAAAATTGCTATTAAGAAATAAAATGATAGTGCTTCAAAATATAAATGCAACCATGCAGCAGCTGCCTAATATCAACACGTTCGTCATGAAATAGCACCATTAAATAAGTAAGCCCAAGAGCCCCAAAAATGGTATAAGCAGCGCTAAAATGTAGCTTTTTTTGTAAAAAAGTCTTTCTAATATGTGTGTAGTGCCCAGAACCTAAACAGTAGTCCATTCAATAGATCCGTGCTGGGAGGCAAGATCCTGTCATAACGCTGTCCACCACCACACCACGTGAATAAACACAGGGAGGTGAGTATCCCCCCTATGTGGAAAGACTCACCAAAGGTAAGTATCACATGTGCCTTATAATCTCAGATATCAATCAGCAATTTCCTGCATCCGATCGGATCCGTTTCAATCTCTAACGATCTTACGTGTATGGGAGCCAGCAGATACCGATTGTGCGGAATCTCTTTTCTCACCAATCCACTCGATGACTCTGGTCGGATCTTGAAGTTCAAAATCATGCAAGTCGAGTGGATTGGTGAGAAAAGTGATTCCGCACAATCGGTATCTGCTGGCTCCCACACACGTAAGATCGTTAGAGATTGAAACGGATCCGATCGGATGCAGGAAATTGCTGATTGATATCTGAGATTATAAGGCACATGTGATACTTACCTTTGGTGAGTCTTTCCACATAGGGGGGATACTCACCTCCCTGTGTTTATTCACGTGGTGTGGTGGTGGACAGCGTTATGACAGGATCTTGCCCCCCAGCATGGATCTATTGAATGGACTACTGTTTAGGTTCTGGGCACTACACACATATTAGAAAATGTATACGAGATTCAAGGGGAGCTTCATTTAATGAATAATTGTGATGCCTTTTCTTCTTTGATGGATTAAATCTTAAGGGTTAATCTACAGATTTTTGAAAGAACATTCCTATGAGAATTTGTATGAACATTTGTACAAACATTCTCAGTTTATTCAATGATTTGGCAAATGCCATTCAAAAGTACTTCAACATTTTGTTTGCTTTTAATAGTCAATTTTGGAATGAATGGACTTTCCCAAACCAAATACCACATATACTGTTGATCCTTTGAATTTTCTCAACACCGCCATTGAAAACCAACTTAGATTTGACCCCACCAACAATTAGAAGACCAAACAAACTTTCATAAAGTGAAAATGTGTTCACTAAATCCTCCTAGTGTATGGCCAACGTTAGATCAGTTTGGCTTTGGACAAAAAAGCTGGAGACAACACCATTCATCTGTAGATGTTGGGAAAGCATATAATAAGATAAATTAGACTTGTTTAACCACTTGCCGACGGCTGATCGGCAAATGACGGCGACAGAGTGGCTCTGTAACGCGGATCGCCGTCATACGACGGCGGCCGCGATACAGAGCCTAGTGAGCACGCGCCCACTGTGTTCGGGGGGGGGCCAGGGAGCGGGTGCGGCGGCTTCGATTGCCGCCGGCTACCCGCGATGTCCCCCCCGGAGTGAAGGAACGGAGGTCCGTGTATGTAAACACGGATCTCCGCTCTGTGTGAGGGGGAAGGGCTGTGATCACAGCCTTCCTGTACATGAAGGCTGTGATCACTTCCCTTCTCCTGTTAGGGCAGTCCCCCATACAGTTAGAACACGCCCAGGGAACATAGTTAACCCTTAGAGTGCCCCCTGCAGGTTAACCCCTTCACTGCCAATGGCATTTACACAGTGATCAGTGCATTTTTATAGCACTGATCGCTATATAAATGCCAATGGTCCCAAAAAAGTGTCAAAACGTTCCGACATGTCCGCCCTAATATCGCAGTACCGCTAAAAATCGCAGATCGCCGCCATTACTAGTAAAAAAAAAAAAAAAAAAAAAAAAACCCAAAAATGAATTCTCATCATCCGTAAACGCGACCACTTTTGCGCAAACCAATCAATAAATGCAGATTGCGATTTTTTTTATCGCAAATATGAGGAAGAATATAAATCGGCCAAAAACGGTGAAAAAAATGTTTTTTTATATTTTTTTTTGGATTTGAAAGCTCTATTTGTGGGAAAAAAAGGACGCAAATTTCGTTTGGGTACAACGTCGCACGACCGCGCAATTGTCAGTTAAAGCGACGCAGCGCCGAATCGCAAAAAGGGCTCCGGTCCTAAAGCTGGAAATCCTTCCGGGGCTGAAGTGGTTAAGCAATTGTTTACAGCAGATGGCCTAGATTATCTTAAACATCTGAACAAAATGCCTGGCCTTATGCATTACTCAATAGCAAAAGTAACCAATAATGACCTTCTGTTCCCTAAATTCCAAATGTAAAACAGCTCAAGAAAGGGTTGTTTCCTATGTGCGCTAACTTGTGTAATTGATATACCTAGTTATGGCTCATCCCTGTAACCTCAGTATAAACGAAAGCTCTACAATATAAAATCATAGTGTTTCCTGATGGCTATGCCATTTTACCTTCGAGTGTACATTCCATCTGGTACATGGAATAACTTTAGAGTGAATTGCTCTATGCCAAGTAAGCAATGCTTGATATTTCACTCTCAGAAACAGAAAGCTACCAGAAATCTATAGGAAATGATCATTTTGTTGGTTCTTCCGACAGTCAAGTATCTGGACACTTATTGTATATCCTGGTTCTTCTTTTCTCATCGCATTATCTGTTTCTGTCTATGTATAACTATTACGTCTTTTACAGTATAAGCTGTCCACTATTTCCATCAGAGTCTAAACCTAAAAACAAAAATCGAATATACTGCGGCTTACCAGACCTAAGGTTAGGTGTCTGCATTAACTTTTGTTTTTCAAGCAAAGTACATATTCTTCAAGCATGGAAAGTACCTGTTGATCTTACCAAAAATCCAATGTAACTTCCAGTAAACTAAATCCTTAAACAATATTATCTGCCTTACAATCTGTCTTCTGTAAACTACAAATACCCCTGAATTCCGTATAATAGAGGTGAGCAGAGAAGAAGTTGTTTGTAGTCCAAATCAAGAGAGCAGCCTAAGGTGACAATGCCGCTCCTTCAAGGATACAGTGGGGGCATTGACACACTGAGGTTAGAAAATGTGACATTGGCAGGGTCACCAGTTAAAATAAGAAAAGAAAACAGTTTGAAAAAAGAAAACAAAAGCATCCAACGCATGTAATGACTGGAAAGCTGCAACATACTATATAAGTAAAATCTGCTTTAATAAACTTGTAAACGGTCAACTAAATCCACTTTCTCTTTCTACACACACAGATACCAACCTCAAGACCTCCCATAATTAGAAAGCAGATTAGATCCACTATATAAAATCCAAATGATTTGTTCAAATGGAAGATAATATTTTCCCACTAAATGTGGATGGAGGAATCTCCCTAGGTGACTATTGTATTTTGACAGCTGCAACCAGAGGCTGTCAGATTATCCAGACAGTATCTGTATCTGGTTGGATACAGCCACTGTTCAGCAAAAAGGATGTCGGGCAGCAGGGTGCCAACAGGGCCACTCACGACTTGAATTTCAACTTGTTTGAACCAACTGAAAATCGCTCCGTGTAAGGTCAACTTTGATTTCACATGCATGCCATGGTTTGTTTTCCTTGTATGGGAAGCGATAGTCATTAAAGTATCTATATCACCCTGGCCCTAGGATCCCTAGTTTCAGTAATCCAGCATATTTACTGATGTATGTTCCTTAAAAATCCTTAACTTTGCCATATATCCATTTTGCCTAGAATATATCATACCCTACCCAAATCTTGCCCTTCAGATTTTTTCTACTCATCCAGTAGGCTGGTACCTCAATTTCTTTACAAATTTACAAGCATTAGCATCTATAGCCTCATTCCCATCCAAAGAGAACTTGACTAAATAATTTAATACTTTTGATGAAATGCAGATTTTGAGGAATTTGGCATCATTAAACACAATAATTGGAACAATCTTTCCTTTTATATAATAAACAATCTATAGAACAGCCCTATCAAACATCCAAGGAAAAAATACTGTCAAGATAGTATGGCCATCCATTTATCCATAAATGCAATTTTCCGTCTCTGCCTGATACCTCTTGGCAGTTCCAAAATGAAAGGAGAAATATTTTCAATGAATGGTATTGTCTCAAATTTCTTTGAATTAACAAAAAAGTTACAGACATATATTTCCATTTGTAAGTATATTACATTTATATATCTTTCTAAGTGTAATCTGCGCTCTACTACTATACTTTTCCATGTTCAACTATGTTCCAAACTAGACTATGTTTGTGGTATGAGAGGGGAAGAGCATACAGGTGGGGCAGCAGTCAAGGAGTGAGGACAAACAGTGCAGTTTACTACCCAATAAATGGGAATCCTTTCAATCACAAAGCAGTATTGCTGTATGGTGTGGATAAGAAACAGAAGGCAGTAAGATTCTGATAAATGTTTTTGTGTAAGAAAGGTCCAGTGTGTTTCAGTACAATAAAGACCAGTGCGGGAACATGTGCATGGTCCTGCGCATAGGATCTCTGCTGGCAGTGCATTAGCATGCATGCACACACGTATTAGGATGCATGCTATGCAGCATGCATGCAGGCGGGCTAGACACTGGTATTGACACCAAGAGGCATGTACAACCAGGAATGTGACATAAGCAGATTGCCGAGTGGTCGTCAGTTAGTTCCTAATTAACCCGTGACCGGACCTGCTATTCCTGCCTTCCTGTGTATGACCCAGTTTGTCTTTGACCTGTCTCTGGATCGTTGTCTGCCCACTGTGACCTTGGCCTGTATTGTGGAACTTGTTTCCTGCCTTCTGATTTGGTACCTTGCTGCCCCTCTGTAAGGCTGGGTTCACACTATTTGCGGAGCGGCTCGCAGCAGGGGGTCCGGTGCATCCCTGTTCACCGTTTCATGGGCGAATTAGGTCTAAAATTTTTGCCTGAATTCGGACCTGAAATGGAGCCAAACACGCACAGGACCCTTCTGCAGTGCGCCCAATGCGGCCCTCCCTGAGCTGCGGTGAAACCCACATCCAATTCGCATAAGTGTGAACCCAGCCTTAACTGACCTCTGCTTGTATCCTGATACTGCCTCTGCTTTATGTTCCTGTACTTGCTGTCTGGCTTTTGCGGACCTTGGTCTTCAACCTGACGCTGTTCCTACCTTCTGATTTGGTACCTTCTGATTGGGTGCTCCCATGTTTCATGCATCTGGTTCCTTTTCAGCTTGATCTCCACCAGGTATGTAACATTTTGTTTAAAAAGTGATATTTTCCAAGCAGAGGATTGCAATATAGCTCTCTGCGTTTGTGGGACTGTCAGCCATTGAAGATGTGAGAAAAGTGACTGTTATGTTACTATCTATCATAATGGATTGATCTTGGGCTTTCTTGGCTTACAGGAAGTGTTTAGCTGCAGATTGCTTTTTATAGCATGGTGTGGAAATTTCTTAATCTGTCCTAAATACTCGACCAATCACTTCACTATGATGAATAAGAAATTGTGGAGAAATTTTCAGACAGCACAGGAGCTTCTACCCAGTCCACTAGTTCTCCCAGACCATGCTTACCATAGCAGAATTCATTAACGAGGTAACAAGGTTATGGAAATGGAAGCTGTAGTGTTAGACAATTATAACAAACTGGAAGGTTTTCTATTAACCTTGTTAGCACGGGTGATATTTAAGGACTTGCAGGAATCTTTCAAAAACAGTAAAATTAATTATTAACTACACTATTTCATTTGGGAATTTACAGCCTATTTGACACTACATTTCCTTCCTTTAAAAACTGTAGGATTATAATCTATCTACATAAACATTACTTATCACCCCCTTGCTCTCATTTTGCCAATTTCTCTGCCTTCCTCCTTTACTATTACTTTCCTCATTACATCTTCTCCTCCCACCTTTCTCTATTTCCTTTTAAATTTCTTTTCTTCTCCAAGTTGACCTCTCATTCAAATTCAAAGAAACAAAATACCTAAGCAGTCTAATAATAAAATAATCTAGAGTGGGTGACTGGGGACAAAGAGAAGGCAAACTTATTAAATAGCTCAGCTCTGTTTTATACAAACGAGCATGGGGGAGCTCATGTCCATAATGAGGGTGGTAGTGTCACGGTCCCAAATGACTCACAATGGCTCAAAAGTGATATGGTCCTGATATATTTAGACAGAATAAAGGTGGATAAAGAACCTGGACCAGATGGCATCCATCCACGGATCCTAAAAGAATTGAGCTCTGTCATTTCAAAGCCATTGTATCTAATTTTTAGGTACTCTTTGATGACTGGAATAGTACCACTGGATTGGTGTAGAGCCAACGTAGTATTTATATATTTTATTGATTGAACTAGATGGACTTGTGTCTTTTTTCAACCTGACTAACTATGTAACTATGTCTAGTCTACATTTAAAGCAAAACTAAACTCTCCAAAGGAAGTGCTCCACCCCTCCCTGCTTCCAAAAGAAGTAACCAGCTAAAGAGGACCAAGATGGCAGTGCAGGACCCACTGTGTGGCACCCGAATAGCAAATCGCAGTCAGGCAAAACTAGATTCACTGCTTTGAAGAGCACTACAGCACTGCAGGTAAGTGGGAAAAAAAGTGTGAAAAATGTAAGGGGGCGGGGTGGTTGAGTTGAGTTGAGCATCGCTTCACAGTTCAGCTACTAGAAGCACAAATGGTGTTTCATACATAGAAAAAAACGTTTTTGAAACACTCACAGATGATTTTTTTTAAAAATGCATGAACAGAGGTTGCCTTCATGTCATAAATGATCAATGAATATACAATATATAACCCAGAGACAGCTTGAAGCTTAACTCCAGGATCCCCCACACCCACACCCTTTTCATCCCTTGTATTATTGGTGGTCTTGGGACATCATCCCCAGTTTTTTTTCCTTCTGCTGGTAGATGGGCACTCATGTACTGATGTGTGCACTCTGCTAGGAACTGGAGTACTGTGAGCTCAGCCTGCATGATGATGTACCCCCCAGAGGGGCATGTACACAACAGGCTGGGCTCACAATAAATTGGCAGAATGGCGGACTATTTTTTTGCCTTGAAGGCACTGGTTCAAGGAAGAAGGCAGAAACAGCGCTGGATCATGGAAAGGGTTAGTAGGCATTGGCAATATTTTTTTTTCATTGGAAGGGAATCTAGGCCCATTAAGAAACATTTTAGTGGAGTTCTACATTAGGTTGAATGCCAATCTAGATTTTTCTTATAAAAATCAAATATGATTCAACCCTTTCCCATCTCCCAAGCTTTCTTATTGGTCAGTGTAGTCACCCAACACATTAAACAAATTATGATGCTCAAAGAGTAGGCCTAGGTGGCTATGCTTTACTTTTTACAGCACAAGTCAATATTTATCTATCACTATACATTTATTTCACCATATTCTCAATAGAAATTCCACCGATATGGCTTCTTTACCAAAATCTGAAACCGGACAGTTGCACAACCACATTAGCATTATTATTTAACCTTCTGCATTGTTTTATTTAAACACTATGACCTGTTTGTTCAGTCTTATAATTATACGTTTTATATGTGAATTACATTACTTTTGTTGCATATTTTAGTTTATTTTAACCTTTATAAATAAATAAAATAGATTGCACACACAATGTAAATGCAGTGTCCTTAAGTGACTGTTGTAGTTCAGTATAGGCCATCAATATTGTTATATTTTATTTTTTTAATCCAAACTAACAGTATGCAGTTACTTTGCTTTACTATGTAACACTGCTTGTAGGGTAACGAATTCCGAGGGACTTCTATTTTCTGACTGTGATGCTGTTCCTGAACTCTGTGAAAGACTCCATTGGTCTCCCATTTGGCAGACAAGCTAAAGGACACAGCTTTGGCTGGCAGACAACTGTCCCTGCAGACACACTCACAATACACCTTCGAGCTGGCTGTGTCCTTGTCACAAGGTCACCTATTCCCCCTCTATCTATAATAGCTATTAATCCCTTTACAGCATGCATGCCGTCACCTTTGTAGAGAAGGAGAGAGACCCATGCAGGATGTGCCAGGGTCTCCGCTGACACCTGTCATCAAGGTGTGACAGAGAAAACAAGGTTAGAAAAGCATCCTTTCCATATGAAGCAAAACAAAACAACTAGTGATGTGTTAACATTAAAGTCTGAGAAATAAATGATGCTGTGGATGTCTGCAGGAGGCGTGGCGGGAGACCGCACGTGGGCAGCTTTTGTTTCTCTTTAATGGCTGTTTCCAAAAAACGTTGTAAACACATAGGTAGAATATTGGCATTTAGTAGAACTTTGTTTCAGATAAAGTGGAAAAAAGTTATTTTGCCCATTTTTATTGTTAGATCTCTGATTGTGTCCTGGCTTCAGAGATTCACTTGACTACCTGTTTCTGTAACATTGGTTACCAGGACAGTAAATGAAGGGAATATTCACAATAGGACAAAATGAAAATCACTTCACAGGGTCTAAATCCCTAATTTGTACAAAGCTACAAAAATGTCATTTTAACTACCACAAAGCCAAGAACTGCACAAAATAACAAATATATTATATAACTGTCAGGACTAATGCTTAACCACTTCAGCCCCGGAAGGATTTACCCCCTTCCTGACCAGAGCACTTTTTGGATTCGGCACTGCGTTGCTTTAGCTGACAATTGCACGGTCGTGCGACGTTATACCCAAACAAAACTGACGTCCTTTTTTCCCCACAAATAGAGCTTTCTTTTGGTGGTATTTGATCACCTCTGCGATTTTTATTTTTTGCGTTATAAGCAAACAAAGAGCAACAATTTTGAAAAAAACACAATATTTTTTAATTTTTTGCTATAATACATATCCAAAAAAAAATTATAAAAAAAAAAAATGTATTCATCAGTTTAGGCTGACATGTATTTTTCCTCATATTTTTGGTAAAAAAAATCGCAATAAGCATATATTGATTGGTTTGCACAAAAGTTATAGCGTCTACAAACTATGATTTATGGCGTTTTTATTTATTTCTTTTACTAGTAATGGCGGTGATCTGCCATTTTTAGCGGGACTGCGATATTGCGGTGGACATATCAGACACTTTTGACACTTTTTTGGGACCGCAGACATTTATACAGCGATCAGTGCTATAAATACTCACCGATTACTGTGTAAATGTCACTGGCTGGGAAGGGGTTAACACTAGGGGGCGATCAAGGGGTTAAATGTGTTCCCTGTCAGTGTGTTCTAGCTGTGTGGGGGCTGGGATGACTGGGGGAGGAGAGAGATCACTGCTCCCATATACTGGGAACATACAATCACTCTCCTTTCCCCTTTTACAGGTGCTTGTCGGTCAGTCAGAAAAAGAGCTTCCCTTCCCACCCCCCCACCGCGAGCACTTGTTTGTGGTTGTGTCACCCCCAGATCTGGGGGGGGGAGACTTTGTTATGGTATAAAATGTGATTGTGCTTGAGTTTTCAATGACTAAGCACTTACTGTTATTTACTAAAGTTTGAGGTTTAAATTTAATGAACGGTTGGTTATTTCACACCAAAATAAAGTGCCGGGGCCAAATAGTTTTCACAAAACATGTGTATGAGTATTAATTTATTGTTATTTTGTTTGGTTGTCTTTGGGGATAATATTAATGACAAGAGAATAGTTCGGCCTGCGTTCCCATGGAATATTGGAAATAATTACTACTGTCATTATTATTATTTTGTATGAATTCTACACTGAACATAACACTAAGTAGTCTGTGTGCTACCTAGCTAATGTTGCTGCAATAAATATACACTCACCGGCCACTTTATAAGGTACACCTGATCAATTGCTTGGTAACACAAATTGCCAATCAGCCAATCACATGGCATCAACTCAATGCATTTAGGCATCTAGATGTGGTGAAGACAATTTGCTGAAGTTCAAACAGGAGTATATCCAAAAGTGCACCCCGACACCAGGATCTCGCCACCACGTGGATCACTCTCCCCTAAGGGTATGAACTCACCAGAAAATATATATTTGAAAGCCTTGTCAGCACTTTATACCATCCGCTGGGTCAGCATTAAGGATACTGCAGCAATCACTCCCAGGGCGGTCGTGTGTAAGGGAAAGAAGCCTCACATAGCATAATTCCATTTAACAGGTAAGTTTATTTATGCAAAAACCGCCCCCCCCCCCCACATCCACATGATTACACTCACAAGAGATAAAAAATGGCAAGCACAGATCAATAAACCTTTTGCTGCCAACGTTCGGGCGAACACGCCTTCGCACCTTCCCACCTTCCCACCTTCCCGCATCCACTGCTAGGTCCCGGTGCATGGAGCTCACTCCGTCCGTGACAGATCACTAGACCAAATGCCGCATTACGACTTCAACTGAGGGCGACAGGTGTACTAATTAACTTCTGTGCTACTTAGCGCTAAGGTGTGCTGTACACATTGGGTGTGGGTTTAGTTTCAGCTTATGGTCACCAATTGAGCATCGTTTAAATGCCACGGCCTACCCGAGTATTGTTGATGACCATGTCCATCCCTTTATGACTACAGTGTACCCATCTTCTGATGGCTCCTTCCAGCAGGATAATGAATCATATCACAAAACTCAAATCATCTCACCACTGGTTTCTTGAACATGACAATGAGGTCACTGTACTCCAATGGCCTCCACAGTCACCAGATCTCAATCCAATAGAGCACCTTTTGGATGTGGTGGAATGAGAGATTTGCATCATGGATGTGCAGCCGATAAATCTGCAGCCACTGCATGACACTATCATGTCAATATGGACTAAAATCTTTCAGGAATGTTTCCAGCACCTTGTTGAATCTATGCCATGAATTAAGGCAGTGAGTCTATATACCCCAATGACTGTAGACAGGGTGAGGGTCTGGCAATATTAAAATTGAATAAAAAACTACGCTTAATGGTAAACTGGCCATTGTTAGCACTGACTGTGTAGCACCACCCCCGTAAATGACCCTAAGTAAATGCCAGGATCCTTTTCCCAGATGTTTCCTCACAACCAGGCACACAATTCCGATCACTCTTCAAACTCATTAACCAGTCTTGGGGTATGCTTATTGATGCTTTAATACAAACTTGGATAGGTAGTGGCTAATGGTAGGATACTCCAGTAACCCTTAGTAATGATGTGAGGACACTGAGCTATGAGCCAAGTCCTTGCACAAATAAAGGATGGACTGAGCTTTGCAGTAGCAACTTGAGGAGATTAGTCTTTCTCTTTGGACAATTTGAGAAAAGTCCTTTCACTAAGAAATACTAAGAAATACTGTAGACAAGTGTCCAAAGCTTGTTCAATATTGGCAGGGGCTTGTGGAAACAATTAACCCCCTTGGCGGTATTCCCGAGTGTGGCACGGGGTGGAATTTCAGTACCATTAGCGGTAACCCCGAGCCACACTCGGGATTGCATCGCTGGATCCAGGCAGCATTACTCACCTTGTCCCCTGGATCCAGCGATGTCCCCCGCAGTGTCTGCGGGCTGTGTCCTCCGCCTGATGCCTCTGTGTGCCGGGCTCCATTCCCTACGAGCATCGCGTCGCACGGGGGCAGATCCCGGCAGGAAATTCAAAAAGTGAAACGCACAGTAAACATACAATACACTGTAATCTGTAAGATTACATTACTGTATGAAATCATTTCATATCCCCTTTGTCCCTAGTGGTTTGCCCAGTGCCCTGCCTGCATGTTTATATTATATATGTCATTCTTTCTGCCTGGAAGCATGAGAATGTCCATGGCAACCAAAAAGTGTCCATTTATGTCAAAAGTGGTTTTTGATCAGCTAGAAAACAGTGATAGTAAATAAGAATCATTTGCAGAATTGAGTGATACTGATTTTTTGGGGAAATTTATCATCAGAAACTGAAAGTGACGACAGCGACAATTCTGTAAATGAGCAAATTTCAGTGTTTTTGGTTTGATTACATTATTGAATACATTTTATTACTATTACGTTATTATTTTTGATAATTATTTTCAGTTATTTATTATATTATAATTTATGGTTTCTTGTTTCAAACTTTATCATACCCAGGATGTCTACTAGACTCTTGTTTGGACAGATTTAAGTGCGTTATTCCTAATAATTACAGGCCTACAATATAAAACGCCAAATTTCCATGCAAAATAATCGTACCGCTTTCAGCACCAAAAATCTGATATAATCATACCGCCAGGGAGGTTAAAGGAGCATATCAGACACAGCTGGAACTTACCTCAGTGATCTGCCTGTTGGCTGGGGGAATATAGACGAGGAACAATCCCCATCTGAAGCTAGAGTATCAATACTATGATTATTGATTATGGCTTATAAAACTATTGCTATGAAATGGCCTCCTAGTCCCCCCCCCCCCCAACGTTTGAAGATTGGAGATAACAGGTTAACATTACCCTGTTAAGAGACCAGCAAATATATAAGCGTAAGGGTAATCCGAACAGATTTTCTAAGATTTGGGACCCATGGATAGCGGTACCGGGTTTAGCCCCCTTTTCTCTGGTCTCATTAGGACTATTGCAATGTTAGTCAGACCTGTGCTAAAAACAGTATTCCTGGGGATTCAACTCAAATACACTTTCTGTTTTTCTATATGTGTACTATGGAGTGAGGATAATACTATGTGAACTTTGTTCAGCATAACAGTTATCTGTTCATGTTCATGAGAATGGGATGCAACATGATTATGTGATTTTTAGATTTTGCTTTATTATGATGTCTCATGTTCTAGAGACCGATTGAGGTCTACCACCCCTGCCTTCATGACAATCTGCTGCTGATGCTCTGAGATGTATATGTTTCCACTGCCACCGGTCTTTTATATATATATTTGTGAGATTTCTATGACAGGTGGAAGTCCTTTGATTTGATCTTCTACGTGCAATTTTTTTCTTTTCTACAAGTGTTTTATAAAAGTTTGAAACTTTCAATAAAAAGCATTTTGAAAATAAATAAATAAATAGACTGAGCTCTTCAGGACACTGGATACAAGTTCCCCTTTAGACCCCTTTTACACTTGTGCGAGTTGTCCTGCGATTTGGGACTGCAAACTCGCATGACAAGTCGTTCTCCATTATTTCCAATGAGTACCATTCATATCTGTACGACTTTCAAGTCATGCCAACTTCAAAGTAGTCCCTGCATTACTTTGGTCCAACTTTGATGCAACTTGAGGTCCATAGACTTCAATGTTAAACCCTCAAAGTCTCATGCAAATCGCACCTGAATAATATAGATGTGATTTCTGTACTACTTCTGTACGACTTTGTAATATGTTTTCATTGAGCCAAAGTTGCAACAAAGTCGGACCAAAGTCGTACTGATCCCAAATCGCGTAAAAATTGCAGTAAAATCGGGGCAAAAAATTTGGTAAAATTGGGTCGCACGAGTGTGAAAAGGGCCTTAGACACACTGGGGTTGATTTACTAAAGCTGAAGAGTGCAAAAACCGGTGCAGCTGTGCATGCTAGCCAATCAGCTTCTAACCTCAGCTTGTTCAATCAAGCTTTGACAATAAAACCTTGAAGCTGCACCAAATTTTGCACTTTCAAGCTTTAGTAAATCGACTCTAGCACAAGAGGAATGGCAACAGCACACAGGGGTTTATTTACTAACATTGGAGCAAAATCTGGTGCAGCTGTGCATGGTAGCCAGGCAGCTTCTAACTTCATCTTGTTCACTTAAGCTTTGACAAAAAAAAAAACCTGGACGGGATTGGTTTCAATGCAGAACTGCACCAGATTTTTCACTCTTCAGTTTTAGTAAATGATCCCCTTAGATTCGTTGTCAAATAGCCTGTGGATGCCTGGAGATGAGCTCCTGTGCCAGAGGAATGAAGTGCCCGAAGAGACAGGCTAGGACAGGCTAGGATACTAGTGCGTACGTCCACAATCCTCATCCAGGCTTACATTATGAAAGATTTATATTTGCCTCCATATTTGGGTTTACTTATTTTGCCTAAGGCTAACCCTTGAGCTAGGGTGTCAGGGGTCAGAGGTCTCCTGACCTGTAGTCTGCTTTGCCAATTGCTGGACCTTACAAACTCCTAGATTCTGAGCGTGTAGGACAGTATGAAGAAGCAGAATTCCATAGTTAAGAGGAATATAAAAACAAGCTCTGCTTTATAAAATTGTTAAGCACACTCAGTGGCTGGGTACAATTTGTGAGGGAAGATTGGGAACATCATGTATTTATATAAGTCTTTATTGAAGATCAAGGGATAAAAAAAAAATGCAGGAACCGATTTCAACCAAAACAGGACTTGATCATGACTGGCATAATCTATTAGCACAATCCACAAAAATAACAGTCAAGACACTGCTCAGTTTCTGGTCTCCACATGTGCAATCCCCATTCAATGTACAGTAACTATTTATAATGCAACCCCCAGTGACGTTGTGTCATTTTCATTCATTATATATCAACCCAAAATGTCCACTGTACATTAAATAGTTTCCCATCCTTTCTCATTAATTTTACGTTAACTTTTCACTGTGCAAATTAGAATCACAGTACATCTAATTGTCCAAAATGCATTTTATATTCATTATACAATAAATAAGCCCATTGATCCACATTATACACTGTGCTATAAATGATATACTCCACACTGCTCAGCTGTAGACACTGTACTGTACACTCCGCTGTATAAACTGTGCTGTGCATTATACAGTAAAACCTTGGATTGCGAGCATAATTCGTTCTGGAAACATGCTTGTAATCCAAAGCACTTGTATATCAAAGTGAATTTCCCCATAAGTCTATCAGTTTATAGTCCATATAAAAAGATGATAGCAATGTGATAGGTTGTGTAACCATAAAACGTCCATCCACAAATGGCCGCCTCCAAAAGGGGATTAGAAGCAAAATCCAGCAGGAGCTACAGAGTATAAAAGAGAAGAGAGGCGCCTCTAAGTGTAGCATTACATTTAATGAAGGTACAACATTTAGCAACTCACATGGTTGATGATTAAAACAGGCACATCTAAGTATGCAGGCATCCGGGGTAAAGCTTTCCACATAGACCATCCTCCGCAACGCCGGCTCTTATCGCTGTCAGTCAGCAATCCTGACTGGGAAGACTACCCTGCAGACCGGGAAGACTACCCTTCAGTAGAGCGATCTGAAGTGAGGCTTGAAGAGCTCGTGGAGTGCAGCGTGGAAGGGATGACGTCAATGGCGGTGGGTCTATGTGGACAGCTTTACCCCAGATGCCTGCATACTTAGATGTGCCTGTTTTAATCATCAAACATGTGAGTTGCTAAATGTTTTACCTTCAGTAAATGTAAGCATATTGCTACACTTAGAGGCGCCTCTCTTCTCTTTTATACTCAGTTGTGATATGGCAAAATTTTGCTTGCCTTGCAAAACGCTCTCAAACCAAGGTTTTACTGTATATTCCACACTGCTCCACTTTATAAGCTGTGCTATATGTTATATACTTCACACTATTCAGATGTATGCATTATGCAGTTATGCTGTACATTACAAACAGTAATCCACACTTTTCAACTGTATACACTGAATTCTAAACTAGTATATACTCCATACTACTCTACTGAATACTGTCCTGTACATTAGAGCTGTATATGCTCGGCTGTATGTTATATATCATACATTGTTCAGCTGTATACATTGGGCTACATGGTACATTCCCTGCAGTGCTCCACTGTATGCACCATACTGATCAGCAGTATATACTGTGTTAGACTTTATCTATTCCATACTTTTCAGATGTAAGCAACAAACTGCATTCTACATTTAATGGAGCAGCCATTGTAAAGTCTTTGCTGTATGTTGTATATCCTGCCACTGCATGCACTGGTTTTTAGGCACAGGTATGGGTACATCATGAGCTATGTGCAAGAGGTTTGGAGGTTTACTTCAACTTCTTATAAGTCACCCATCAAACCAATTCTACAGTTTTAGCACACGTCTGATATTATACTGTATATTAAAAAAAAGATATATAAAGCAATAACACATTTCTTGAGTCCTTCTATTTATATATTCTTTTATTCAGCTTATCAGGATGCTAGCACTTCAAGATGCGTGGGTAATTACATCCTATATATTTTTTTTACCCAATATGGTATATATAAAAGACAGAAGACATTATGCACAAGGACAAAACTTCTTTGTCAACTCAAAGTGCCTTTTACATCCAGTCTGATCCAAACTCATCTGTGCTGGAAGACTTTCTCTTTGTTCTCTATACACTGGAGGATTGGCTGGCTTCCCTCCTGTATTCATATCACATCAAATATGCAGACAAACTTCTGACATCAAATTTAGTCCTTTCACTACTTATAGCGCAACCTAAACAAATTAGAGTTCATTTCCATTCTGGGTTGAATATGGTTTTCTTTTCTACTAAATAACAAAAATAAAGGCTTAATATGCTTCACTATACATTCAAGTGGCCATTTACTGGGTGAACTTTGTAAATGTTACTACAGATTTTTGCACTGTTTGGATGACATTTGGCCCATGTGGGGAATACAAGACAGAGGCCACTGCGTGCCCAGATGCAGATGGGTTCCTGAGCTTTAAAATACTGAGGCTAATTTACAAAAAAAGTTGAAAATCATCACTCAAACTCAAAATCATCACTTTGATAATCATCAAATTGAGTGAATAATCAATCACGAGAAAAGCACATTCCTGTTCACAATATAACTAGACAACCAGTGTTATCTAAAAACTTGTGAATAGATAAATCTTTAAATATTTATTAAGGGGTGAATCCCAAGATGACTGCTTACCGCTGTCTCCCAGATTACACCCTTATCCCATATTCCCTTACTAAATATTAATCCCAAATACAGTACTCATGCCCTAGTGAAAATAAAACACACACACCCACCACCTACCATCAAAATCCTTATTACCTAAAAATGTGAATTATTCACTCGTCTAAACCCCAATTAAGGGGTGTATCTCGAGGTGACTGCAGTCTGCTGTCTCCCAGGTTACACCCTTATCCCTTTCCGCAGTGTCAACCCCACTTACAAAAAAAAAACAGGGGGGGGAAGGGGGAAGTCAGAGAGAAGTGGAAGGGGGGCAGAGGTTCTGGGGCGAGCAGAAGATGGGGGCAAGATCATCTATCCTCCTCTAACCCCCCACTCAGGGGGTTATCCAAGGCCGGATTAAGAGCAGAAGAGGCCTGGTGTTGAGGATTTTGGTGGGCTTCTTTATGAAAATAAATAAAATGAAAATGCAAACAATTTTTTGTTAAAACAACTGAAATATGCTGCTGCAATTTACATATCCATCATGTGAACACTGTATACAGAGCAGGGCTAGGCAGTATTAGTGACTCACTCACACCATTGCACTGGGCTGGGCCTATCTTAAGGAAGGGGCCTGGAGCTGCAGCTCCAATAGCCCCTGTGTTAATCCAGCCCTGGGGCTATCCCCAGATCCACCACCTCTCGCCTCTTAAGAGCTATTCTCATTCCCCATATAGCTCATATACATTGGGGATTCAAACCAACCTTTCCAAATTCTATAAAATCTAACTTCGAGGTCATTTTGCAAAGATAATTTTATCCACTTCCTTGAGCCAATCTTTCATTGTTGGTATTCTCTTTAATTTCCAAAACTTCGATATTAATGCTTTCGCTGTATTTAGTAGAAATGGAGTAATAGCTCCTCTATATTTTTCCTTGATTCACCTATAGTATGAAACAGACATTGCCAGGGATCATGCCCAACCTCATCATTACTTATCTTCTGAATTAAATGCAGCAATGGGAGCCGCCGATCACTGCAGGGCCCTGAAGAAACGCTGATGACGTCGGCATGAGTGGATACAGTGAATATCTTCTAAACTGTGCAAATTTAGGAGATATTCATGGTACCTACAGGTAAGCCTTAAAGCGGTAGTAAACCCTAAAAGCTGTTTTTACCTACAGGTAAGCCTATAATAAGGCTTACCTGTAGGTAAAAAGAATATCTCCTAAACCTGCATGGTTTAGGAGATATTCGCCCTGCATGCAGCCGCTGACATTAGCGGCACATGCGCTCTGACGATCTGGCCGAGGCGGCTGGCAACTCAGAGCTGGCTGCCGGAGCGAAGAGCTCCCGCGCGCCACTCACAGCGCCGGAGCCGCGTCCCCGGAAGAAAGAAGAGGACAAACATGTCAGCGTCCTTAGCACTGACTGACTCGGGCATCGGGGGCCTCGTTCTAAGGTAAGTATTTCATAATATGTTAGTATGCGATGCATACTAACATATTATGCTATTGTCTTGCAGGATTTTTTTTTTATTTTTTTTTTTGTCAGCGGGTTTACTACCGCTTTAAGCATGTTGTAGAGCCGGCACCTCCAAGTGACTTTCAGGCCTGTTCTTCTGTGGAGCACCCTGGGAACTCAGCATTTCAGGTGCACTGATGTGCTGCTTCCATGATTGCCAGCTCTGCTTCCACCACATGCACCTTTCTATGGATAATAACAATGTACCAGAACATGTAAGTATTATTATTATACAGGATTTATATAGTGCCAACAGTTTGCGCAGCGCTTTACAATATGAGGGCAGACAGTACAGTTACAATACAATTCAATACAGAAGGAATCAGAGGGCCCTGCTTATTAGCGCTTACAAAGTATAACATGTTTATTATTTTTAAAGAAACCCCCCCCCCCCCCCCGAAACTTTAGTATCACTTTAAGGCAGTTTTAAAGGCCAAAGGGGGTCCAAACCGGTACTAGCAAGGTATACCTAATAAAGTGGCCGGTGAGTGTACAGTATACTCACCTTACCTGCACTCCGGAGATTCTTGCTCCTCCACAATTGGTGTTAAATCAGCTGTGTTGGCGAATGGATAAATATATGGGGGGGTTTGGGATGTTCTTTGTAGAGGCCATGTCACCTTGCTTTGTCTACTGGCATTCACCAATCTTTATACCTTCTCATCTTTCGAACTGTATCTCATATAAATTTGAAGTTAAAGTTATCTAAGCCCAAGAACAAAAATAAAACTTCATTTTATGTCTCCATAAAGGATATATTTTACAAACAGAAGCCCCATCATATCTCCACACACGTTGTCTAATTGATCACAAGCCATCTTTTAAAAGACTTAAAGTGTTACTAAATCCAGGAGCCTGCATTCACGATATCTGGTCTTCCACAGTACACAGAACATGGAATTATTTTAGTAAATATAAACTGCTAAATACCTTTTCTCATCGGCAGTACATAGCAGTCTTGTGACTTCTATCAGTTCCTGCTAAAGCTTGTAGAAGGAGTTTTCATTCTCCCCTTATCCTCTGTCTGGACATGTCTGGACAGTGCTGATTGGTCCTGTGCTGATCACATGCACCCTCCCAAGAAAAAAGAAAAACTCTCTAGCAATACACATCAAACTGAGCATGTGCAGCTTATCCTCTGGCTCTGTATTATCAGGAAATATATTGGAGACAGTGGAAGGAGGAGAGGATCAGAGGAGACAGGATCACACAGCCTTTATACACAATGCAGAATATTAACCCCTTAGGTTCCACAGTGAGTATAACAAGCATGCTTAGCTGCATATAAATATATATTTTACTGTTGTGGGTTTAGTAACACTTTAAGTACCCTAATTTTACACATTGAGTAAACTGTTAAAATATTTACCTCTTCTTTGTATATAAGCCTTGTAAAAGGATTAAACATAAAGCCAATTGCACTTACTGACCAAGTAAATAGATTTGTACTGCCAAGTCTTACCACTTATCACTGCCGAAATACAGTAGTCTTTCAGTGCAATATTTGTCACCAAGATTTTTAATGCATGCAAATTTATCATACGTCTACTTAATCAAGCACCACCAAATACGCACAGGCCACACTAAAAGATGTGGCATTTCCCACCATAAGACCACACAAAAATCTACATAATTATAGAAAGCCGGTACCAAGCTTATTACTCTCCAGCCTGGGTGCAGCAGCAGAATAATTCAGTCAGAGCAGCTCATTATTTCAACAGAAGAAAGGCAGGGACGACCTTTCTGAGCGAGCGGAGAATCCCCCATGGAGGACTGTGGGATCAGTTAGAGCCATGTGTAGGAAGGACCTCCCAGGGAGAATGATCGATGGGGGTTGTCCAACTTTCTCATTTCATATACCTCTGATATTACATTTAGGGCAACTCTGCAGGGCGGCAGATCCAAGGTATCAGTGACATTATAAGTATTCTAAAAACTGAAAGAATAAGTTTCTCCAGACTGATAATAACATTCAGCCAACCTGCAATATGGATTATTAAGGTATGTGTGCATTATATCACCTGCTTCTTACAGTTACTCTGCAATATACTGAACCTCTATGTACAGATCTATATCCACTTGTCACCTATGTGATATTTATTTTTTTTTTGTAATTCCTTTATGTGCTATTTTTTATTACTTTTTTTTTTTTTTATTAAATAACAATTTTATTGAACTTTTTTATATTATTTTTATTAAGATTTAAAATTAAGATTTTACATTTTACAATATAGACATTGCAATACACACTTTAGAAAATATAGATTTGTTTTCCAATATGGGGAAAGATAAAGTACTTAAACAAAAAAAAAAAAAAAGGTACAGTGAAATTTCGTCAACAGCTGAACTTTTATCAGCACAAATATAGAAAATCTCGGGCCTAGTATACAAATGTGCAGACTCAAGAATAATAGGTAGAGGTCAAAATACCAAAAGCTCACAATCCTCTCTACAGCAACATTTATATCAAAGCAAATAAGACGGGTAGTTATACCTTCTTTATTTGCTTTTTCGGTAGTCAGTGTACCATAAAAATAAATGTTTAGTAATAAAGTGGACTTATTCTCAACTAAACCCACTAGAGTAAAATCAGTCTGTATATGCAGTAAAGCATGCTTGTTACACTCACTGTGAAACCCAAGGGATTAATCCTCCGCATTGTGTAAAAAGGCTGTTTGTTCCTGTCTTCTCTGATCTTTTACTGTCCCCAATCCACCTCCTGATAGACACGGAGCCTTGGGGACACTCTGCACATGCTCAGTTTGGTGTGTATTGCTAGAGATGTTTTTTTCTTGGGAGGGTGCATGTGATCAGCACTGTCCAGACAAAGGATCAGTGGTCATGCAGCCTTGTAGGACATAAAGAGATTTATCCAGACACTGATAGAAGTCACAGGACTGCTATATACTGCTGATGAGAAAAGGTATTTAGCAGTTTATATTTACTAAAATGATTGAATTTCCATGTTCTGTGTACTGTGGGAGACCAGATATAGTGAATGCAAGGTCCTGGGTTTAATAACACTTTAAAGCGGAGTTCCACTCGTTTTTCTAGTTTATTAAAAGTCAGCATCTACAAAAAGTGTAGCTGCTGACTTTTAATAAACAGTAACTTACCTGTCTCCCAGTCGAGCGATGGCTGCGCCCGAAGCCTCGCTCGTCTCCCCCCTCCTCCCTGCGGCGCCAGCATTGCAGGTGTGGGCACCGGCCGTGGCTTCACGGCCAGGCACGCACTGCGCATGCGCGAGTCGCGCTGCGCGTTGCCAGTGGCCAGGCAATCTTCTGGGACCTGTGACATGTCCCAGAAGATTGACAGGAGGGAGGGACTGCCTAGGAGGAGAGGAGGAGTCGCCTAGGCGGCCCAGAAGATGAAAGAGGAAGAGGGACAGGAAGTCCCTCTGAAAATAGGGTATCCACTCCCCTCCCAAAAAAATGACATGCCAAATGTGACATGTAAGGGGGCGAGGAGTGCTTAAAGCGGAAGTTCCACTTTTGGGTGGAACTCCGCTTTAAATCTACGGTGACAATCTTAGAGGTGTATAAATAAAAAGGAATAAAAGGGCAGGAAAATGGGCCCTCGTGTGACCAAAAGACCAAGAAATTTGGTTACGTGATTTATATTAAAAAGTGTTGATCCTCAAGTTCAGAGATCATGTGACCATTTGCCAAGACTTGTGGTCGCATGACTGGCAATGGGACACCAAAAAAGTGTTTAAAGTGGTATATAAAACACAAATGTAATATATTGCAGCTTGCTAATCATTAGATGTGGTGGCTGCATTTGTTTTCTCTTTTAGGCTTTTCCCTCTCTGTTTTCACCTGGTGATCTGGCCAGTAACACACCTCCACCTCCACCTCACACTGACAGAGTATGTGGTGAGGAGAGCTAATCAGCGGCATCTCCTCACAGGAGAGACCAGGGCAGGTAATCAGGGCATTGATCATCAGTGCCCTGATTAAAGTAAAGCCCCAGCAGTGCCCATGAGTGGCACCAATCAGTGCCCATCAGTGACACCAATCAGTGCCTATCAGTGACACAAATCAATGCCCATTACTGATGCCAGTCAGTGATGCCTTTTAGTGCCCATCATTGCCTACTCATCAGTGCTGCCCATCAGTACCGCCCATCAGTGGCACCTATCAGTGCCCATCAGTGCCACCTATCAGTGTTCATCAGTGCCACTTATCAGTGCCCATCAGTGCGGCATATTAATGCCTCCTCATCAGTGCCACCTAATCAGTGCCCATAAGTGCCGCCTCATAAGTGCCCATAAGTGCCACCTCATTAGTGCCCATCAGTGCAGTCCATCTGTGCCCATTAGTGCCACCTCATCAGCGCACATCAGTGAAGGAGAAAAATTACTTATATATAAAATTCACTGACAGAAACTAATTTTGGTCTATTTTCTTTTTTTTAGTAAAAACTAAAAACCCCAGCAGTGATTAAACACCACCAAAAGAAAGCTCTATTTGTGTGAAGAAAATGATTTAAAAAGTCTTTGGGTACAATGTTGCATGACCGCGCAATTGTCATTCAAAGTGCGACAGCGATGAAAGCTGAAAAATGACCTGGGCAGGAAGGGGGTAAAAGTGCCCGGTATTGAAGTGGTTAAAGTGATTGTAAAGTCTCGTTATTTTTTAGTTTAAAATAACAAACATGTTATACTTACCTGCCTTGTGCAGTGATTTTGCACAGAGCAGCCCCGATCCTCCTCTTCTCAGGTCCTTCTTTGGTGCTGCCCCTCTCTCCTGTTGCCCCCACAGAAAGCAGCTTGATATGGGGGCACCCGAGTCAAGCCACAGCTCCCTGTTACCATTTAGACATGGAGCCGTGGTCTGGCCCCACCCCCTTTCTTTCCTCATTGGCTGACTGACTTTGTTTGACAGCAGCGGGAGCCAATGAGCAAGTGAGTCCCGGGCAGCAGAGACAATCCTACAACGTCGCTGGATCTAGAGGGGGCTCAGGCAAGTGTTAGGGGCACTGGGGGTGGGGGGGGGGGGCTGCTGCACACAGAAGGCTTTTTATCTTAATGCATAGAATAAAAAAACACCTTTACAATAACTTTAAGTGTTTTTTTTTTACCTTAATTTATCCACCCTGATAGTTCAGGCATTTTGGAAAAATAAGATGATTGCAGTACATTAATGCGTTATTCACTTGGAACCACAATATTCAACTTCCAGCTTTGACAGAGCAAACATTACTATTAATCCTGAGGAACTTTTTATTTACTTATCTAATATTTATTTTTCATGGTAAATGTTATTAAATGGGATTTTTCCAACAAATCCAACAACACATCACTGGAGTAGATGCATGAAGATAGGAAGTGGCTGCAGGATAGCAGCACTACTGAGATGCAAGAAGAATTTAAAAAAAAAATGGAAAAAAGGGGAAAACAAATGTTTTTTAAAATAGCAATTGTTTATGATACACTGTGCTTTATAAAGCTAAAAATCATCGGCTTGGAACATTTGCTTTGAATATAGGAGACATTTTTTTTAAACAAACAAATCTTATGGGTAGAACAAATAACATGTTCCCGAAGGTGAACTTATCCTTAACCCTTTCACAGCCAGAGCAGTTTTTGCATTTTTTGCACACATTTAAAAAATCATTTTAGGTCTGAAGATTACATAAAACCCCCAAGCATTATGTATTTTCTGAAAGCAGACACCCTAGAGAATAAAATGGAGGCAATTCCAATTTTTTTATGTCACAAGATATTACCGCAAATGTCAAAACACAAAATTTCAGTTAAAAACCACATTAAAGTCAATTTTAGGGGGCACAAAAACGCAATAAATTACCCATGTTTTTGATAAAATATAAAAGCCGAGGTTGCACTGCGTAAATAGATAGCCAACATGTCAAACCTTAAAGTGGATGTAAACCCACCACCCACCCAGTATAAACTAATGACACAGTATTAATGTATATATACATGCAAGCCTCCTGTATCTATCCCTACCTTGCAAATGTCCTTCCTGTAAGCAATAGCAGCTCTGTAAAACTCTGAAATCAGTGGGTATCTGTGTTTGCTGGAGTTTGGTGGGTGGAGTTGTGATGTCACCCACCTCTATACTGAGACATTGAGGAGGGAGGGAGGGGGGAGTGTAAAACTTTCTCTGCTGTGTGAAGGAGATAAGCAAATTCAAAGAGCAAGGGGCGGATCGACTGTGTATTTCCCTGTTAGTCGGACTTTCTCTTCCTGAAAAAAGATAAGCTCATTACTCACAGTTGGATTAACTCTTTGTGGCAAGACTGGGCACAAATGACATAACATGCTATACTCTACCAGGCAGAATTATTAATTACATTTTTTTTCCGGGTTTACATCACTTTAAACATGTCAGTACCCTATATTTTCCATAGGTGACACTTTAACAGCCCCCTATAAGTCATCAGTTTAGTTATACAAAGGAGGTTGTAGCAATCAACATGTGGGCTTCACGAGCGTTCCTTCACCATCTAGTGGCATTGTGGGTCTGTCAAACCTCCCCCAGTGGTGGACTACTGCTGTTATAGCCTTACCCTCAGTTACACGTGGTGTTCTTTTGTTCTGATGGTGAAAGAGTTACACAGACATTTTTGGAGTCAAGGGGCTTTTTAGTTTATTTATGTTTATTATTTTTTGTGGCTCCTTGAGCAAGCGCTCCTTCTCCATCTAGTGGCATTGTGGGTCTTTCTAACCGCCCCCAGTGGTGGACTACTGCTGTTACAGCCAGAGGACCTCAGGTGGATGGATGGAGCTGGTTGCCCATAGAGTGGAAGCTGAGAGTGATAATTCCCAAAGCGTGGCTTGCCGCATTGGCAGCTGGTAGCCGCAAGCTTACCTGCAGTTACACATGGTGTTCCTTTTATCTGATGGTGGAAGAGTTACACAGACATTTTTGGAGTCAAAGGACTTTTTCGTTTATTTATGTTGATTATTTTTAGCATGATTTTCACCTCCACGTCTCATATGCTCATGATTTACAGTGGATGATTTAATTTATTATTCACTTAATTATATAACTTGTTGTTGCTATATTAAGGTTCTGAAATTTTTTTACTGCTATATCTGGATTTTCTATATACTTACCCTTTGCTAGCTGCCTTTCACATACTATTCACATATCATTGTTCTAGTGCTGACTTATGACACCTATTGTTGCCGCTTTAAATCAGGTTTAAGATTAAAGCACTTTTCATCTGCTCAGTGTCTGCTACCAGCTTTGTTTTTTGCACGTAACTCTTCTTATCACGTAACCCTGAATGCCTTTTTTTTTAGCTATTAGTATGTTTTAGAACTAATTGGCTAATAATTAGGATGAAAAGCCAGATTAGCTGTATGTAGCTCAGTGGCATGCACAATAGGGGACATCAGATCATGGATGCACCTGTCCTCCCACGTGAACACAATGAGGCCAATTTACTAAAAGATTTGAGAATGTTTAGAGGGTTGATTTACTAAAGGCAAATTGGCTATTCACTTTGCAAGGAAATTTGCCCCTTAGTGAATGAGGTAAAGTTTCACTTTCATAAAGAATACCAATTCACATGCAAGGAAAACCCCCTAATTTTTTGCTGATTGAATAATGGAAGCAAGCAGAGGTTCAACTCATTCACTAAGCTCTGAGGAAAATTCTCTTGCAAAGTGCAACTTCCGTTTCAAAGTAAACAGTCTATTTGTCTTTAGTAAATCAACCTCATTTTGTAAGGATTCACTTTAATTATCCAATTACATCTAAATGAAATAAGTAAAAAGGGATTTGCTTTTCATATGAATGGATAATTGAAGTGAACCGTCATACAAATTAGTATGCAAACAGTCTCAATTCCTTTAGTAAATCAGCCTCATTCCAGTTCAGAACTGAGCAAATGTTTATAACACAAATATTTAATCCATGTATGATGTGGGGTGTGCAGAGGTAGGCAGAGAAGGAATTACAGTTTGGGGTCCACAGGTGAGCAAGGAGGAGATGTATAGAGGTAAGGAAGGTGGGTACAAAGATGAGCAGAGGAGGCAGGTAGAGTTAAAGGGGGGAGGGTTGGAGTGGAGAGGATGGGGGAGGTTTGGGGTGCAGAGGTTAGCAGGAGTTTTAGGATGCAAAGGTATACTGACACAGTGGATAAAGATGTAGGTTGTGTGTAGGCAGGCAGTGAGGAGATGGGCTGTAAGCTCTGGCAACCAATTAGTGAGCAGTAATGATGTGCAATAACCTCTATCAACCAATCAGTGAGCAGTACTGATGTACAGTAATCTCTAGAAACCAATCAACAAGCAGAAGTCATGTGCTGTAACCTTTAGCAACTAATCAGTGAGCCGTAATGTGTGCTGTAACCTCTAGCAACCAGTCAGTAAGCGGTAATGATATGCTGTAACTTCTGGCAGCCAATTGCAATCGCCTGATCGGATTCAGTAAACTGATTTTGAGTCTAGCTGCTACTTATTGTATATCTCAGAGTAGGTGGAGAGCAAAATTGCATGGGGGGACTCAGAAAATGTTTGCCCAGGGTCCACTCAATATTAAAGACGGCCCTGCATTTATGTCTAGATTTGTTAGTGGTGTTGGCTATTTATTTTATCATATGTTTTAGATGGATCAGCTCAGGATCCTTTTCCCTTTTATATATTTTAGATGATAGAAAGGGCCCAATTTCACAGCACAAGCACTGTGCTGTATAACATGCTTTAGACCCCTTTCACACTGAGGCATTTTACAGGCACTATTTAGCTAAAAATAGCGCCTGTAAAGCGCCTCAAAAATACCTCCCCACCCACCCCAATGTGAAAGCTGGAGTGCTTTCACACTGGGGCGGTGCGCTTGCAGGACGTTACAAAAAGTCCTGCAGGCAGCATCTTTGGGGCGGTGCGGTGAGCGGTGATTCACCGCTCCTCCACCGCCCCTGCCCATTGAAAACAATGGGCAGCGCTTCCGAAGCGGCTGCACACCGCCTCGGTAGCGCGGTGCTCCGGCACTTTTAACCCCGTTTTAACCCCTTGTGGGGGGTTAAAAGCGCCGCGCACCTGCCTGGATAGCGGCGCCGTAGCGCCGCTATAACAGCGGTAAATCCCCGCTGAAACTAGCGGGGATTTACCGCTCCCGCCCGCCAGCCCCAGTGTGAAAGGAGCCTAAAAGTGATTGTAAAGTCTCGTTTTTTATTTTTTAAATAACAAACATGTTATACTTACATCCTCTGTGAGTTGGTTTTGCACAGAGCAGCCCGGATCCTCCTCTTCTCGGGTCCTTGCTGCTCCTGGCCACTCCCCCCTATCGAGTGCCCCCACAGCCAGCAGCTGTCTATGAGGTTACCTGAGTCAGAGCTCCGTGTATCCATTCAGACACGGAGCCCGATCCCTCTCCCCTGACTGGCTGACTGACTTTGATTGACAGCCACAGGGCCAATGGCGCCACTGCTGTGTCTCAGCCAATCACAAGGAGTGTCCCGGATGGCTTGGCCATCACTAGAGAGAGATGGAACTCAGATAAGTAATTAGGGGGTGCTGAGGGCGCTGCTACACACAAAAGGCTTTTTATCTTAATGCATAGAATGCATTAAGATAAAGAAAAAACACCTTCTGCCTTTACAACTCCTTTAAAGGAACATGATCCTTTTATTTTTTAAGGGTTATAACCCCTTTAAATTCTGCTTACTATTGTGTATTAGAAAAGTGGAAACATATTGCGTCTTTGTAGCAATCTAGATCTAGATATGTTCAGAAATCCATATATCTTATTCCAGAAGAATATCACTACTAGAACTGGAAAAAAAAGTGGCTAATAAGGAGACAGAAGCTTTCAGAGGCTTTAATGTTAGTGGAGAATGATATTGTGCCATAAGTGAGATTACAGATTGGCATTGAATATAAAGCGGCTTTCTTCCTATCACAATATGTAGTGGATGTATTTATATTGTAGCTATGGGTGTAAGAAGAACTGTTTTCACAGCACATTCTATTTTAAGTTTATTGGCCCCTTGAGTTGGACAGGAGATTAAATACCTAAGCTGCAGTTTTGGACTTGTGGAACACGTTATAACAAAGAATATGGTTTGAGTGCATGTCCTGTTGATTAAGGTACCTTTATAGGTGTTTGACACTGGTGGCCGAGTGGTGGAGGGGGGAAAAAAGGGCAGCTGAGCTGGGGAATGCTAACATTACAGCCTCACAGGGCTGTACCCATGTCATGGCTGCGGCAATTTCGAGCCATAGATTTTGACAGCCAGCACTGCCTGCAAATCTGCCCATTGAGATCAATGGGGCCAAGACACAACTGCGCGATCCTGCGATGTAAAATTACTAGGGTTGCACCAATACCTATACTGGTAACGGTACAGATACTAAGCATTTGCATAAGTATCGGTACTCGTGCAAATGCACTGTTACCTGAATCCGATACTTTCTGGCTTGGTTCTTTCAGCTCAAAAAATATAAGTAATAAAGGGGCATTCAATATAAAGTGTGTGTGTTCTGATATTGGGATGTGAGAAACCTCGAGCTATGGGCTATAAGAATCTAGCCTTATATACTTAAATGGTGGATACTCAGATATACATACATATATTAATGAATATTCATGCATAAATAAGCTATACCCCATTTTCTAAATATACCAAAACGCATCCGGTGTTGAGCTATACACAGTATCGCCAATGAGTAAAAAGATTTTGTTATCTCAAACCATTTATAAACAATGCAGATAGTCCATATGCAATATAGTACATAGAAAAATATTAATAAAAACACTAAAAGATGTTGCTAGTAGAGATCCCAATAGCCTCTAAGTGCACAGTAAAAAAGAATGGTGGTTCTGCCTGGGTTAATCAGTGGTGAGTGTCTTCTCCACACCCCAGATGCAGTGAACTCTTACCAAAACGATGCGACTGACAAAGCAGCCAAAATGCAGTTTAGATCAATTCCTTTGGAATATTCTCCACTCCTTCTCGGCTCCTCACCATAAGTGGATGTAATTTTGGATCATGGTGCATGCAATGAAAGTGTCCAGAAACAATTCATTGCGCAACATGCAGGGCCGCCATCAGGGGGGTAAAGGCCGTACTGTTGTAAGAGTCCCCAGTGTTTCAAGGAGCCCTTACAACAAAGACTTTAGCGGTCTATGGTTCCCGACCACGCACTGTCTATTTACGGCGACAGTGTGGACGTGTCTCGCGAATCGCCGTAAATAGGCGGCAATTCGCACATGCGCAGCTAGGTGGCAAGAGCGTGCCGGCGCGCTCTCATGCCCGCCGCACTCTGGAGGAGTGTGCCCGCGGCTCGGGTGGACCCAATGTCTGCCGGCGAGCTGCGATGAGCTGCCAGAGGCAAAGAACGGGGAACCGCCGATGTCAACACGGCGATTCCCCATTCTGACAGGTGGCATATAAGAGATCTACTGACCCCTGTCACTGGGATCAGTTAGATCTCTTATGCCCATAGCAGCCCAGCCCCCTCACAGTTAGAACACACCTAGGGAACACAGTTAACCCTTTCCCTGCCCCCTACAGGTTAACCCCTTCACTGCCAATGACATTTATACAATAATCAGTGGATATTTAAATTTCTGATCACTGTATAAATGTCATTGGTCCCAAAAAAGTGTCAAAAATGTCCGACATGTTCACCCCAATATCAAAGTCCCAATAAAAATTGCAGATCACCGCCATTACTAAAAAAAAAAAAATATATGTAAAAACGCCAGAAATTAATTCTCATGGTTTGTAAACGAGGCAACTTTTGCGCAAACCGATCAATAAGCCCCGATTGTGATTTTTTTTACCAAAAATATGAGGAAGAATATAAATCGGCCAAAACCGATGAATACATTTGTCTTTTTATATATTTTTTTGGATTTGTATTTTAGCAAAAAGTAACAAATATTGATTTTTTTGCAAAATTGTCGCTATTTTTTTGGTTTATAGCGGTGATCAGAAGTGGCGCAGAGGTGATCAAATACCACCAAAAGAAAGCTCTGTTTGTGGGAAAAAAAGGACGCAAATTTTGTTTGGGTACAATGTCGCACGACCACGCAATTGTCAGTTAAAGCGACGCAGTGCTGAACCGCAAAAAGTGCTCTGGTCCTACAGTGGGAAATCTTTCTGGGTTGAAGTGGTTAACATTGACGTCTATGGGAGGGGGACACCCATGTTTTGGTTGTACCGGGTCCCCAAAGTGACCGGTCATTGTCCTGCATTTGTCGGGTGAATTTGGGACTTAACATTGAAGTCTATGGGAGGGGGACACCCGGTTTGGGGACACCGTTGTCCCGAACCATAGCCGATAAAAACACCAAACTTGGGTCACATGGAGAGACCCCCTGGGCAACAAATGGTCCAAGTTTGGGACCTCCAACACCTATGGCTTGGGGTGAGGTCTTATCGCAAGCATCGGGTGAGGCTGTGCTGCCTGTGCACTGTTTTTTTTTTACTGGAGTCTAGGGACACCAGTGCCAGCATGGGGGGTGGGAGGAAAGGTAGTGCGGCAGCCAGTACAGATGTAGAAGGCCCCAACAGGACTGCAGGAGGCCTTATGATACTATCCTGGTCCCCCCCCCCCCCCACGGTGTCCCCCTGTGTCCTCCAACCCCCACAGTGTCCCCCTGTGTCCTCCACCAACCACGGTGACCCCTTGTGTCCTCCACCCTTCCACGGTGTCCTTCCCTCCCCCACCACGGTGACCCCCTGTGTCCTTCATTCCCAACAGTGTCCTCCTCTCCCCCACCCACAATGTCCCCCTGCGTCCTCCTAGCCCCCCGCAGGTGTCCCACTGTGTCCTACCCCCGCCCCTCCATAGCGTCCCTCTCTGATCCTTCTTTGTCCCTGTCTGCACAGTGTCCCTCTCTGTCCCTGGCATCTCTCTCTGTCCTCATCACACTGTGTCCCTCTCTGTCCACGGCATCCCTCTCTGTCCTCGTCGTAATGCGTCCCTCTCTGTTCCCAACATCCCTCTCTGTCCTTGTTGTACAGTGTCCCTCTCTGTTCTTCTCCCATGACAGCCCCTAAAAGGCAACTATGATAGTGGGCTCAGGCCAGTAAGAACTTGTTTACATTTGCAGTTTGGGAGAGGTAAAATCCCTGTAGATGAGCCCTGTTTTTAACCACCCTGCAACTGCACCCCACTACACATGTTGCAACAGTAATTGCACACCCTGTCTCACTTAAAAGAAAGATAGCAACCATGTGCAGTGACCAAGGGGCTAAAACAGGCAGTGAGGGGGCATTTTATAATCTTTTCACCACCTGCTTTAACTCCTTGGATCCCACACTAGCATGCAATGCACACAGTTGCAGGGTGTTTGCAGAGTGGTTACATTCACTTGAATGGGTCATGCTTGGCAGGTTACACCTGGTAAGTGTGACAGGGTGTATAATTCCTACTGCGGCTGCAACATGTGTACACCCCTGGCCAGTGGGTGGATTTAGTGGGATGGCCAGTGGGCGGGCCCTGGGGAATGTTGGTGGTCAGACAGGGGGGTCAGGTCTAAAGCTGTGTAGGGGGCCCCACAATTTCTGATGGTTGCCCTGGCAACATGTTTATTAAAACAATTATCAAACAAATGAAATAAAATGCTACTTACATTTACTGGGTGTCTGAAAGCAATGCATTTTGTGCATATTTTCCTAAAGGTATTTTTCCTGAAGACGTGAACACCGCAAAATGCATTGAAAAGACAGCCACCTCACCTTACCTACTCTACTGTCTCACCAGCTTATACTACAGTCACACACGCCAACCCGGTGGCCACGGGACACATGCTGAAGCACACATACCAGTTCGGCTGCATGTGTTGGTGTCTTTCAGACACCCAGTAAATGTGGAGCTGTCAGAAAAAAAGCAGCTGGGCAATGTTTATCAACAGCCACTGAAACACGAAGATAAAAAGAAACATTGTTCTTTTTGTTTCTTCATCTATAGATTAACCACTTCAGCCCTGGAAGGATTTCCCAGCTTAGCAACTGCGTCGCTTTAACTGACAATTGCGCGGTCGTGCGATATTGTACTCAAACAAAATTTGTGTCCTTTTTTCCCCCCACAAATAGAGCTTTCTTTTGGTGGTATTTGATCACCTCTGCGTCATTTCTGATCACCGCTATCAACAAAAAAAGAGGGACAATTTTGCAAAAATAAAATATTTCTTACTTTTTGCTAACGTACATATCCAAAAAAATATATATATATAAAAAAACAAATGTATTCATCAGTTTTGGCCGATCTATATTCTTCCTCATATTTTTGGTAAAAAAAATCTGCATTTATTGATTGGTTTACGCAAAAGTTGCCTCGTTTACAAACCATGAGAATTAATTTCTGGCGTTTTTACCATTTTTTTTTACTAGTAATGGCGGCGATCTGCGATTTTTATCAGGACTGTGATAATGCGGACATGCTGGACATTTTTGAGACTTTTTTTGGGACCAAAGACATTTATACAGCGATAAGAAATTTAAATATCCACTGATTACTGTGTAAATGTCATTGGCAGGAAAGGAGGTAACCTGCAGGGGGCAGTGAAGGGGTTAACTGTGTTCCATGTGTGTGTTTTAACTGTATGGGGGCTGGGCTGCCAGAGGCACCAGAGATCTAACTGATCCCGAGAACAGGCATCAGTAGATCTCTGACATGCCGCCTGTCAGAACGGGGAACCGTTTACATAGGCGGTTCCCCATTCTGGCTCTGTCACAGGGGATCGCAGGTTGCCGGTGGACATTGAGTCCGCCCGACCCGTGGCCCCCCCTGGCGGCGTGCCCACAAGTGCCGAGTATAAGCAGCAATTTGCGGGACAGAGCCACACTGTCGCCGCTTATAGTCGTTACGCGGTCGGCAAGCGGTTAAAGGGATGATCTGCAGATGAAGTCAGTTTAAAACAACCTGTAAAGTAAAAAAAAAAAAAAGTGTTTTTTTATTAAATGTTCCTCTGTTTAACCCCTTATTAATCCTTAATTTACTCTATCAGCCTTATTTACTCTTTATTCTCCTCCATTTAATTATTATTTTACTGCAAATTTTTTTTGTTCACTTCTATTTTATAAACTAATAATAATTAAAACTTTTTTTTGCTTGCTTTATTCATTAATATTTTTACACCTTTAACATATATTTACACGTTTCACAATAAAAAAAAAAGTGCAAAATGTAAAAAAATTAAATAAATGTATTTCATTTGTAAATAATTTTTCAATGCTTTGTACCATTGCTGACAGCCGAAATGTAAACAAAACAGTTGCAGTAGGTATCGGTAATTGGTATCGCAAGTACTAAAAAAAAAAAAAGTATCAGTACTCATACTCGTAACAAAAATTGTATCGGTGCATCCCTAAAAATTACCATTTGGCAAATAAAAAATAAGTAAGAAAAAAAAAATAATAATATTGGTGTCAGGAGGCTCCTGTCACCCACTGCTATACCACCTTCTGAAAAGCGATCCACCACAAGGCACATTCCAGAGGGCGGTCAGCACTACCGCCTATCTGAAAATCCTTTACAAAATCCCACATTTCCTCAACAACTAACATCAATGCGGCGTCACTGCTCGCTAACAAAAGGTAGAGTGGTTATCCAGTTCCCTACCGACGTATAGTAAAATGACGTCGGCAGGGACTGGCCGTCGATCCGGGAGGATGTCATATGACGTCCTCCGCTTCTCGCCGCTACTGCGGGCCCCCAGGGTTGGTGAGATGGAAAACAATCGCTCGTCACTGCGGCGTAACTACAATCAACAACTCCTTTACACCCTAAAACATTTCCTAAAAGTCTATCCGCCATCACGACTGGCGGGAGACCTTACACGGAACACCACCTAGCGAAAAGTCTTCCACCATATCGTCACCCACTGTCCTCGGAGGACTGTGGTTATAATAATAAAAAAAAAAGAATGAATAAAAAATAAACGGTTTACCATTAAAAATCCCTACGTGGCTATGTTAAAAACAATGCTCATACTCATGACTATGAAAAAAAAAAAAATCATGAACGCTATGGTTAATGGCTATGGATGACGTTGACAAAACAAATGTAAAGCC
>BLSH010552221.1:622482-675038 GCA_018402905.1 Glandirana rugosa | reverse complement strand
GGTATCGCCATACTCGGGGACAGTAGCAGAATGTATTTTGGGGTGTAATTGGAAGTATGCATATACTGTGTGTGAGAAATAACTTGTTGTTTTGACAATTTTGTGCAAAAAAAAAAAAATAATAATAATTTCTTAATTTTCCAAAGAATTGTGGGAAAAAAGTACAACTTCAAAAAACTTGCCATGCCTCTTACTAAATACCTTGGAATGTCTACTTTTCAAAAAGGGGTAATTTGGGGGGTATTTGTACTTTCCCGACATTTCAGGGCCTCAAGAAATGAGACAGGCCATCAGTATATCAGGTGTGATCAGATCTGATCAATTTTCAATGATTTGCACCATAGTTTGTAGACTCTATAACTTTCACACAGACCAAATAATGTACACTTATTTGGGTTATTTTTACCAAAGATAGGTAGCAGTATAGGTTTTAGCCAAAATTTATGGACAAAAATTACTTATTTGCAAAATTTTATCACAGAAACTAAAAAAAAGTGTTTTTTTTTCAAAATTTTCGCACTTTTTTCAATTATGTAGCAAAAAATAAAAAACCCAGAGGTTCTTAAATACCACCAAAAGAAAGCTCTATTTGTGTGAAAAAAATGATACAAATTTTGTTTGGGTGCAGTGTAGCATGAGAGAGTAATTGAGATTCAAAGTGTGAGAGCGCTGAAAGCTGAAAATTGGTCTGGGCAGGAAGGGGGTATAAACGTCCTGTATTCAAGTGGTTAAAGAAGAAGTGGGTAATTAGTTTATCAGTGTCTGTCTGAGTTTGCCTGATTCACTTGTGTGGCACCGATCCAGTACATCTGAAAGGAGACAGGGTGTAGCAGCGTAGAGATCTTACGTAAGGCACTCTTAAAAAGCTGGCAGCAGAACACAACTTTACATAGGCAGCTTTGCAACCTGCAAATAGTGCCTGTGTGGACATATTCCTCTGTCATCGTGCAGAAAATGAAAGGAGGCGATTGCCCTGTATCATGTGTTTGGCATGTGGAAACTATGACAAAACAAATACTAATCGTGAGCATCAATCAAAGCATATTGTTAGTTTCAATATGATCTCAGGATAAAATTGCACAGTATATTCCTAAAATGACTATTAGTCCCAGGTTACAGCATGTACCCTAAGCAGTAATATTTTCCAGCTTATCAATGCTTAAATCTGGTGGTGGCATTCATTTTTATTTTCTTTTAATTTTTTTAGACTCTTATACTTATTTTCACCTGTTGATCAAGCCAGTAACATACTTCCTACTTTAGGCCTTATGCACACTGCTGCTGTTAAACTCATGTTTTTTGTCAGTTTAGGTGTTTTTTTCTGCCCTTGAACTCCCCTAATGTTAATCCATGTGTTATCCCATTTTTAGCAGTTTAGTACCCCTGAAAATAGTTTGTTTCCCCGAAAATAAAAATAGGTCTTGTATTAATTTTGGCTACAAAAAACACACTAGGGCTTATTTTCAGGGGGTGTCTTATTTATTTACGGTATGTACAATATACATTTCTTCAAATACAGCCAAGTCGTCTCCTTCTGGAAAAAAATAAATAAATATCCTGATCCTTATCCTTACCTGAACCTTATCGTTCCAGTGACGGGGATAAGCCCAGCAGCTCCAACCACTGGATCGGGTCCTCACTGGATAGATTGATAGCAGCAGGAGCCAATGGCTGTCAATCAAATGCAGTAACACGGGATCCGGGGGGGAGAGGAGCACGCCCACACAAGTGTCCCCAGGGAAAGTGGCTCTTCGTGGGGGCACTCGAGGAGCCAGGAGCGCCGGCGAGGGACCCCAAAAGAGGTGGATAGGGGCCACTCTGTGCAAAACCCTTGCACAGAGCAGGTGAGTATGACATCTTTGTAATTTAAAACAAAAAACAAAAAAAACAAACCTTTAGTATCACTTTAAACTTTAAAGCATGATAGACGGCACAGTGCTTGTGCAGTGTCATTTACCTTTGTCTATATTCTAAAAAAACCTGGAATAAAACAATAAAATGTTTCTTAAAATGTTGCTGTGTCCCCCTGTTAGCTTAGGAGTAAGCATTATGAAATTCTGTAATCCTAAAAACGATCACCGTGTACAGAGGCAGAATGGGGATCTGCCTATGTAAACAAGGCAGATCCCCGTTCTGCCAGGTGCCATGCCAAAGATCTACTGTTCCCAGTGATCTGGAACAGCAATCTCTGTCGTGTCCCAGTAAGCCCGCCCCCCCTACAGTTAGAACACACCCAGGGAACACACTTAACACCTTGATCGCCCCCTAGTGTTAACCCCTTCCCTGCCAGTGTCATTTTTACATTGATCACTGCATTTTTTGGGGTCAGAATTGTCTGCCGCAACGTCGCAGTCCCGCTAAAAATTGCAGATCACCGCCATTACCAGTAAAAACTATTTAAAAAAATAAAAGCCCCTAAATCTATCCCATAGTTTGTAGACACTATAACTTTTGCGCAAACCAATCAATATACGCCTATTGCGATTTTTTTTACCAAAAATATGTAGAAGAATATATATCGGCCTAAACTGATGAATAAATTTGTATTTTTATTTTTTTTGGATATTTATCATAGCAGAAAGTAAAAAAACAATAGTTTCAAAATTATCACTCTTTTTTTGATCATAGCACAAACAATAAAATCTGCAGAGGTGATCAAATACCACCAAAAGAAAGCTCTATTTATGGGGAAAAAAATGACAATTTTGTTTGGGTACAACATCACACAACTGCGCAATTGTCAGTTAAAGCGAAGCAGTGCCGAATCAAAAAAAATGGCTTGGCCATTAACCTCCCTTGGCGGTATGATTATTTCAGATTTTTGGTGCTGAAAGTGGTACGATTATTTTGCATGGAAATTTGGCGTTTTATATTGTAGGCCTGTAATTCTTAGGAATAACTCACTTAAATCTGTCCAAACAAGAGTCTAGTAGACATCCCGGGTATGATAAAGTTTGAAACATGAAATCATAAATTATAATATAATAAATAACTAAAAATAATTATCAAAAATAATAACGTAATAGTAATAAAATTTATTCAATAATGTAATGAAACCAAAAACACTGAAATTTGCTCAGTTGCAGAACTGTTGCTGTCGTCACTTTCAGTGTCTGATGATAAATTTCCCCAAAAATCAGTATCACTCAATTCTGCAAATGATTCTTATTTACTATCACTGTTTTCTAGCTGGACAAAAACCACTTTTGACGTAAAGGGACACTTTTTGGTTGCCATGGACATTCTCATGTTTCCAGGCAGAAAGAATGACATATATAATATAAAAGTGCATGCAGGGCACTGGACAAACCACTAGGGACAAAGGTGATGTGAAATGATTCATACAGTAATGTAATCTTACAGATTACAGTGTACTGTATGTTTACTGTGTTTCACTATTTGAATTTGCCGCCGGGCTCCGCCCCCATGCGACGCGACGCACGCAGGGAACGGAGCCCGGCACACAGAGACATCGGGCGGAGGACACAGCCCGCAGACACGGGGGGGACATCGCTTGATCCAGGGAACAAAGTGAGTAACGCTGCCTGGGATCCAGCGATGCGACCCTGAGTGTGGCTCGGGGTTACTGCTTTTGGTACTGAAATTCCACCCCGAGCCACACTAGGGATTACCACCAGGCAGGTTAAGGGGGAAATCCTTCCGGTCTTTAAGTGGTTGAAGTCATTGTAAAATGATGTAATCTGTTCTGTAAAAAGATGATATAATGTGTGTTGTGTCTCCTTGTGTAACTTTATTGTGGAAAATACCATATTTACAGTGCCGTTGGGCGCTCACGTGACCCGCCGGAGCTCTTCTTCCCTGCTCCGAGCACTGCATCAGCTGGGAGGAGAGGAGAAGAGCTCCGGTGGGTCACGTGAGCGCCCAGTAACACTGTAAATATGGTATTTTCCACAATAAAGTTACACAATGAGGCACAATGCACATTATATAATCTTTTTACACAACGGTGGGTCACATGAGTGCCCAGCGGCACTGTAAATATGATATTTTCCACAATAAAGTTACACAAGGAGACACAATGCACATTATATAATCTTTTTTACAGAACGGATTACATAATTTTACAAGGACTTTAAGCAGGGCTTATTTTTGGGCCAGGGCTTATATTGCAGCCATCCCCGAAAATCAAGCTAGGTCTTATTTTCAGGGAAACAGGATAGAAGAGGGGTTTAGAGGATGTTTTCTGAACGCCCTAGGAGAGGATATTTTGACCACAAAAAATGCTGAATGCTGTTAAATGCGACTAAACGCTAGGTGCATTCAGCACTTCAGTGATTATTTATTTAAATGGCCAGAATTAATTAAAATTCTGGCCAATTAAATAAATAAATGCCAAAACTCCAAACACTGCAAAAAATTCTGCTAAATTCTGTTAAACTTGCTCAAACTGGTTTGAAAAATACAACTTAGGTGAATTAATAATGCTGATTTTCTCCTGTCTGGATAAATAGCGTTTACAAGAAACCATTGTGCATGAGGTCTTCCCTCTGTATGGGGAAGGCAAGGAGACTCCCGGATAGCAGCACTGTCATTCTAGGGAAAGGCTAGTGTTAGATCCACTAGCAGATTTAGTCGGACTTGACTAACTAATAAATGCCTAGTACACACAATGAGGAATTCAGATGAAAAAAACGCATTTGGATCGATTGTCCGATAATCTATTTGTTAGTACACAGCTTTTGAGAGCCGATCACGGCAGTTCAGGCAAAAATATCTGAAGGGACAAGCAAAAAATTTTTTTTGGTAAGATAACAGAATTTTTGTGTAATTAGTATAGTATTTGCACGAAAAAAAATTGAGTGACCAAGACCGCGCATGCTCGGAAACGAAAGAATGCATTACAATACATCACTTCTGAAGTTGTATTCTAACACAAATTGTCATAACTTTAGCAACCTATTCGTTTTCGACTAGCATGCAAAAAAAAATTGGACGGTCATTCGTCCGATATTCTCATCGTATGTACCAGGCCTAAAGCTGTTATTTTCATTAAAAAAAAGGTTTAATGTTACTTTAATGGACAAATCACCAGGTGATAATACAGGAAAATAGCCTCAAAGAATAAAACAAATACAGCCACCGCATTAGAGGATTGGTATACTTAAATCAAATACATTTTTGTTTTTGGGTTTAATGCCACTTTAATGTTCTGCCACACAACTGGTGGCCAGACAGTTGTCTCCATACAAGAGGGCTCAGGGTCTCATACAATACAACTTTATACAGAAGACTTTCATTAATTTATTTTTAATTCCACTAGATATGAATGGTTAATGATGAGTCTGGCAGCATAAACTGGTTTCAGAGAAGACGCCCTGTTTAGGGAAGGCTCCAGGTTCGCATAGATAAATTATTACCATTATCATGATTCAAAATGCTGGGTATAAAATTGCCAATGGAAAAATACATAGCAAGAAAGTATATACATATTCGGCTTTTCAAGTCCTCTATTGTCTTTCTACACGCCTGAGAAAAGATGCATCCTAGCCAAATATTTGTTACAAAAATCTAGCCGAATTTTACAGTTTTTTTATCATCTATAAAATAGGAGGCAACAATAAAGGCAAACTGAAAACACAGTAAAAACCAGACACAAGGACAAAGATTAGAAATCCGCAGTACCCATTTTTAGTACATCCCTCCTGTATACCAATATATGAGAATTCCTACTAACCTCCATCACCCTCCCAGCCAGGTGCTCACTTCCCTCTTACAAACCTCTATTAGGCACCCTGCTCCATTTAGCTGAACTCTATCTTACATCCATATAGAAAATATATCATCTACTTGAGATCATTTGCTTGCAGCAAAAAAATAGGATTATAATTGCCAACCACTTCCAGGATTTGCAGGTGACTTTCAATATTAAAATTGTCCTCCTTTACTAATAAGTGGCAGGCTATACACAAAAGCAGTAAGATTTTCTCCTATTATAGTGATCAGGGCCGTCTTTAATATTGATTAGACCCTGCTCAAACATTTTCTTCGCTCCCTCCTGAGCGCAGACTCAAGGGGCAGCTGGGCGCCATGACAATGACTGGGCCCGGGGCAGCCGCCCCTTTTGCCCTGCATTAAAGATGGCCCTGACACTGATCACTACTTGAGTTTTTATATGGCATTTATCAATAAAATATGACCCACTGGTAGAACTCTAAAGATGTCAGGATATGAAAATTCTGTTTTTTTACTGCACGCCAGTGACCTCAAGAATGTGAGATTCTCATGTTTCCCAAAGCTACTGTACCTCCCTACGGTTTGTCTCCTATCTCCTATGTTGTTCACTGTCCCTGGTCTACGCCATGTACCCAACAAGACAAATCTCCCTTGCTCATGAGAGGCACCCTGGCCACAAAAATCGATACTCAGCAGATCCAATTTTTGCACCGGTTTTGCTGCCCCCTGCAGGCCGGGGTAACCCAAAGGAAATACTGCAAAAATTAGAAACAGAGGACGCACCAACCTAGCGCGTTACCTTTGTGATAGCTTTTATTATGTAAAAAAGATGCATTCTCACAAACAACACCGACAATAAGGCACATTAAAGTCCACAATATACTGTACTTGAGGCAGCCTGGTCACCTAGTCAAGACCCAAAGCTGAGAAGACCTTCCAAACGGCTGATGTGTTTTGAGGGGGGATCCCCTCTTCCTCAGAGCCTGGGCTTCTCAGGTGTGGGACTTACCTATGACCAGGCTGCTTCAAGTATATTGTGGACTTTAATTAATGTGCCTTATTGCCGATGTTGTTTGTGAGAATGCATTTGTAGTTTTTTACATAATAAAAGCTATCACAAAGGTAATGCGTTAGGTTGATGCGCCCTCTGTTTCTAGTTTTCGTACTATGCCTTGTACCTACAAGCATGCAGGAGGGATATCCTAATTCAACCACCATAGTAGTTCCTAAAGGGAATTTTGGTTTTATATATTCTGAGTAAAGAACCAATAGAGAAGCAGGTCATGTTCAGTTTTTATGATATAATCTATATTTATTTTTTATTATTATATATTTTTTTTATGCAATGGTTCAATAATTGTACATTTATAGTTTCCTTTTGTTCTTGTCGTAGAACATTTTGCTTTTTTATATTTAAAAGTGTAATTAAAGCGATTGTATCCCCTGTTTGGTGATTTTTACCTACAGGTAAACCTATTATAAGGCTTACCTGTAGGTAAAATGAATATCTCCTAAACCTGTACAGTTTAGGAGATATTCACCTTGCATGCAGCCGCTGACGTCAGTGGTGCAGTGAAGTCTTGGCGAAAGCCTGGCGTATCGCGCTGGACCTTGCAGGAAAGAAGGGCTCCCGCACGCGTGCCATGAATGACGTCTCGTGGCTCCAGCCACTCACAGCGCTGGAGCCACGAATCTGGAAGAAACACCGCAGGGAAAATGTCAGCTCCCTCTGCGGTGACTGGGAGACAGTGCGGGAACTTAGTTTTAGGTAAGTATTTCATAATGAGCTAGTGTGCATACTAGCTCATTATGCCTTTGCCTTACAGTTTTTTTGTCATGTGGGCATACAACCACTTTAAATTACTCACAGTGGCTAATCAGAAAGAAACACCATACATGTATGTGGGCAGCATAAATAACATTGCTATTAAACCAGGTTTGGTGATATCTAATGTATAGTAAAAAGGTGTAAAGGCATAATATCCCTTTGAGGGAAAGATGTGATAGAGGCTGCCATTACTGAAAATGCTAGTTGCCTGGCAATCATTCTGATCCCTTGCTTTCAGTTCTTTCTGAGTCACTGACCTGAAACATACATGCAGCAAGTCAAGTCAGAATTAAGTCAGTATTTGTTTACATTGTCAATGACTCAGAAACAACCAAAATCATTTGATCAGCGTGGTAGCCATGAAACCAGTATTTCCAGGATAGTTCAGCTATGGCAGGCTCCATATTTCTCTCGGCTCCTGGTTTCCCTGAACCAACTGAATGTGAGAATTACTATTAGTGGCAGTTGTCATTAGGTGAGACATGTAGATGTCCTAATTTTGTGTAAAATGATTACTCATCATCACCTGCATGTAAGTCACCAAAGATGTCATTTTGCATAGGAACTGCCCTTTACTTTATAGAAAAGAAAATTCCATGTAATTCATTTTAAAAACACCCATTCATGGGTCAACTGTGATAACTGTGCTGTGTATGGGGAAGAAAAAAGTTCCCTGCGCAATTGATATCCACTATAATAATAAAAAGCCATGAGAATAAAACTAGACTACAAGGCTCGGTTCACACTTATGCGATGCAGGAACCCTGTGAATCTGCTGCGGGTTCCCGCATGGCACTTGACTCGCAAGGCAGTTCACACTGGCACAGGCGAACCGCTAGGAGTGTCAATACAATGTTAACCTCCCTGGCGGTATGACTGAGTCTGGAATTTATTGCTGAAAGCGGTACAATTATTTTGCATGAAAATGTGGCGTTTTATATTGTAGGCCTGTAATTCTTAGGAATAACTCACTTAAATCTGTCCAAACAAGAGTCTAGTAGACATCCCGGGTATGAAAAAGTTTGAAAAATGAAATCATAAATTATAATATAATAAATAACTAAAAATAATTATCAAAAATAATAATATAATAGTAATAAAATTTATTCAATAATGTAATCAAACCAAAAACGCAGAAATTTGCTCAGTTGCAGAATTGTCGCTGTCGTCACTTTCAGTTTCTGATGATAAATTTCCTCAAAAATCAGTATCACTCAATTCTGCAAATGATTCTTATTTACTATCGCTGTTTTCTAGCTGATCAGAAACCACTTTTGACGCAAAGGGACACTTTTTGGTTGCTATGGACATTCTCATGTTTCCAGGCAGAAAGAATGACATATATAATATAAAAGTGCATGCAGGGCTCTGGGCAAACCACTAGGGACAAAGGGGATGTGAAATTATTTCATACAGTAATGTAATCTATAAGATTACAGTGTACTGTATGTTTACTATGTGTTTCACTTTTTGAATTTCCCGCCGGTCTCCGTCCCCGTGCGACGCGACGCTTGCAGGAAACGGAGCCCGGCACACAGAGGCATCGGAGCGGCGGACACAGCCCGCAGACACGGCGGGGGACATCGCTGGATCCAGGGGACAAGGTGAGTAGCGCTGCCTGGATCCAGCGATGCAAGCCCGAGTGTGGCTCGGGGTTACCGCTCTTGGTACTGAAAATCCACCCCGAGCCACACTCGGGAATACCGCCAGGGAGGTTAATGACACCCCCATTTTAGTTTGCATATCGCAGTGGGTGTGAACACTTATGCGATCCGATTCTGTTGCAGACCAAAAAAGGGTCCTGTGCGAGTCTGGTCTGAATGTGATGCAAATTCAGCCATACTATCTGTATGGCTGAAATCGGATCGCACAGACATCGCATGTGATTTGCACTGCAGTGCTGTGCGAATCACATGCGATCTTACATAGCGCACTAGTGTGAACCGGAACTTAGAGTCCATTCACATGTGCGATTTCCATTGCGACTTTACCCTGCATCTTGATGTGATTTTGATACAACTTTGGATGAGTACGACTTTGTTGTGAATTTGGTTTTGACCAATGTGAGCATTCTGTTTGTGCTCCACAAAGTCGCTAGACATGTGCAGAATGGAAAAATTTGTTTGCTTTAGTTTGGTTTCTTTATGTTTTAACAAATTCCATATTTTCAGAAAGATTCAAATTCGAGTTGGTCGAAAATTGATCAACTGATACGAATTCTGTGTGAAGAATAGCTGGTTGTTAAGGAGCAGGCTGGGAAGCCGGCTGCTGCGTCTTTTACAACCAATGACTCATCAGCTGTCACCGGGATTCCCCACTGACAGCTGAATGTAAAAAAAAGAATGTCGGCAATGAAAAATAAATGAAAAAAAAAAATGGCATGGGGTCCCCCTCAAAGCATACCAGGCCATTTGGGTCTGATATGGATTTTCAGGGGAACCCCACACCAAAATGTTTTTAAAAAACGGCATGGGGTCCCCCCAAAATTCATGCCAGACCCTTATACGAGTATGCAGCCAGGCAGGTCAGGAGAAAGGGGGGGACCCCTGAACCATACCAGGCCACATGCCCTCAACATGGGGTGGGTGCTTTGGGGCTGTCTCATGGCAGAGCTGGCAGAGGGCAGGAGCCTTCATCGGGGCAGGAGTTTGTTTTTTACTTTTTTAGGTTTGGCAGTGGTGGCCGGCGGTGTGATTGCAATCGATCTACACCGGGGAAAATTTATTTTATTTTTTAATAATGGACTTGTCAAAAACTCTTATTGTGTCTTTACTCACTTTTTACCCTACATACTCATTCACATGGGGGGGGGCAAGATCTGGGGATTCCGATAAGCCCCCTGCCCGCAGACCCCCATAACCACTGGCCAGGGTTGTGGGGAGAAGGCCCTTATCCTCATCAACATGGGAGGAAGGTGATTTTGGGGGGACAGAGCCCCCCTGCCCCAAACCCCCCCCGTGTTGAGGGCTTGTGGCCTAGTATGGTTCGGGGGGGGGGGGCAGGCTCGTTTATCCCCCCTTTCCTGACCTGCCATGCTGCATGCTTAGATAAGGGACGGGTGTGGATTTACACAGGCAGTCTTCCAGTCTCTGCCTGATGATCAGCGGGTGCCGTCGGACATCGAGTGCCCAGCACCTGCAGATTGGCTTCTGCTGTGAATATTCACAGCAAAAGCAGAATGTCCGCGGCTCGCGCGCCACCCAGTGATCTGGCGCACGGCTGCCACACTGTAGAAGTAAAACTGCTACAGGGTGGTCAGCAAGCGGTTAAAGGAGAAATCTATACACCAAAAAATATTAGTTAAACCCATAGATGCTTTTTTTTATCACTACTATTCCGTTTTACTGGCTTTTGAAATTTACAAATGCAGCAATTTAGAATTTTGGATGAAAGGTTTAGCACTGGGAAACACTATTTGAAAGATAAATAATGCATTTTACATACAACTATATAGATCAGACCTAATTGACCTAATCAGACTAATGAGCAGGAAAGAGGGACAGAGCGACTTTGTTTCAAATAAGGGTCAGTCCCTCAAAATCATGGATTACTTATGCAAAGGGAGTAGAGATCAGCCAGGTTTGCTTCTTATAACCACATCTACCTCTACCTGCCCCAACAGACTCCTGCTACCTCCACCTTACATCAGATAAGTGATTTGTGTGTAATGTTCATATTGCTTTGCCTCCTTAGATGAGGTTCTAAACCTCACCTTGTCCCAGTGACGTTTTGTACAATAGATATCGCTAAACAGAACAAGAACTTCAAAACAAGAGGCTGTAGGCATATAAGTACTTTCACACCTCCAACACAAACTATTCCTATTATGCTGCAAATGCTAGGTATTGTTATCCTTTCCAGCCAACAAAAGCTGTGCCATCTATAGATGCATAGTAATATTATTTGTAGTTAGCTTTTGCCTGCGCTGTTGGGACTTGTCAGTTCAGTACTGCTCCAAACCAAAGTTTTGATACTGTGAAAATACATTGTTTATTTTACTGGGTAAAATAATTACTATGTATACGAAAAATGAGGCACAGCCCTGTGATGTGTATGCAAAAACAGTTTCTCTAGATATTGCTTATATACATTGTGCTAGCCAAAAAGAACACATTTGTCAAATAGAACTTAACCCCTTCACACCGACCTAACATAAATATGCAACCCCGATAGACTGGGCTTTTTCCATGGGGACGCGTATTTGCCTTTGTGCTGGGAAGGAGCTAACATGGCACGCTCCCAGCACAGAGACCGGGGTCTCACCATGAGCCCCAGGCACCATACTAACGAACGGGACCCGGAACTCCCAATTCTGGATCACCTGATCACTGTCATGGCCTTTGATTAGCTATCACAGTGATCAGTCAGGGCCTATTCACGCCTGAGCGTGTTGTAGCTTGAATATGCTTGAAGCCTGAAGCTGCAAAACGCTGGAGGGGAAAAAATCAATGATTCTCTATGGAGATGGTTCACATCTCCACTCCAAAACGCCTGAAGCTCAATCAAGTTCCGAAGGTATTTTTGTTGTGCAAATCGGGCATATTTGGGTATTTCTGGAACATAGATATCAATGGAAAAGCGTAATTCACACGTATTAGCGCGACTTGAGCACCTTTGGGCGTTTGCAAACGTGCAAAGACACACGTCAAAAAGCTTGAAAAATGCCCAAAAATGCTACGCTCAGGTGTGAATGCAGCCCTACTGTGAAGCCTGCCCCCGTGTTTCCTTTCTCTGTGAATGGCTCTCTCTCCCTCTCCTTGTAGAGAAAAAAAAAAGTGCATGTAAAATAATAATAATAATAAAAAATACCGAGATCAATGTTTGATCTAAGTTAGTGCCAGGGTTAGTGTTTGGGTCAAGGTCAGGGTTAAAGGTCAGGTCAGTATTTTGTTTTTTGGCAGCATTTTTAAAAAATAATTAGTGTCAGTGTCGGTGTGTTTTAGGTAAGATTAAAAAAAAGCAAAATACACAATATTGTTTTGGGTTGTACTACAAGTACATACAACAACTAACATACACATATGTGGTGTCGCTGCGATCGCCAGGAGCAGGAGAATTTAATTTGGGTTGTTTGTTGGTGGAAAGTTATGGTAGTACCAAGAACTACACAGCTACATTTTTATAAAATATATTTTTTTTACTATTTTGGGCCAATTTTCCTTTGATAATAAAAAAAAAAATCAGGAGATATCCATTACCATTAGTAAATTCTGTTCTACCACTTGTACCTACACATAAGCCTATAATAAGGCTTACCTGTAGGTACTGTGGTACTGTGAATATCTCCTAAATGTGCACCGCAGTATGTGCATGCAGCCAGTAATGTCACCGGCGCATGTGCTCTGAAGGTTCAGCATATATCACCGGACCTTCAGAACCCATGTCGTAAACATCAGCTCCCGTGATGTCAGCGCGCCCCGGCCACTCATGTAACCGGAGGCCGCAAACCCAGAAGAAAGACTGGGGGTAAGGGGAAGCCTTCTCACGGTGTCAGTGCAGTGCTGGAGGCCTTCATTTTGAAGTAAGTTTCCCATAATGTGCTAGTATGCGATGCCTTGCAGAGGATTTTTTTTCCTCAACTGCAGTTTACTCCCAATTTAAATATAAAAAGAGTCTGGTTCACACTATGGAAACTTATAGAGTATGAGTATAAATATTTCACTGATGCAAGAGGTCTCCACAATAAATATATAGTCGAAAAACGGGGATCAAAATACACCAAGCCAAGCCAAGAATTGTGAAGTCAACTTGTGTTTTGTTTGCTCAAGCCTGCCAGAATATTTCATGGAATCCCATAGGAAAGGAAATTTCGAAAGGCACAAACATTCCTTGTGCTTATGTGTCATGACTACCAAACTGGGCCACTGTGGATAGACAATTTAAAACTGGATTAACTGGTTACTGTTTTACAATGCCAAGGTTGTTGTAGAACCAAATTACAGTTGGCTAGTTTTCAGCACTGAAAATGGGAAAAAAACACGTTTGTTGTGATCAAATTCACCTTTCCAGGTGTATGTTAGCCTCCTAACCTGTGTTTGTTCCATCACCAAATCAGGTTAAAGGGACATCACAGAGGTTTTCATAAATATAATTTCTGTGTTTAAAATACTGCTGCAAGTGAGTTTTTACATACTTCGGCAAAATGGCCATGTGTTGGAAACCCTTAGGGGCTCATTGATTATTACACACAGGAGTTGATTTACTAAAGGCAAAGGGACTGTTGACTTTGCAAGGGAAGTTACACTTTGCAAAGTATTTAGCCTCAGAGCTTAAGCCTAGCACAAAGTGGTGAAGTTCTACTTTGCAAAAAATACCCAATTGTGTGCAAGGTAAGTAAAAACATACATTTTTGGTAGTTCATGGTTAGATGATGGAAGTATGCAGAGCAACATCAAAGTTTGCCTTTCAACCTCACAGAGACTTGCTTAGTATCCACTTTCTCCGAAGAGGTAATGGAATATGCATTCAGACATCAGCACTGCAATAGATGTCTGAGTTCATCTTGCAGAATGACATAAAATGAGTACCCATTGAACAAAACATCTTTAAAGAACACTCACCTCTGTAGTAGTGTTTGGTAACAGCTATTGTTAGTCTACCTTCCATAACATATGACCACATGGACGTCTTTGGAAATATCCATTTTTATATTGCATATTTGTTTGTAGCATTCAGTGCATCATAATTGTCTGAATGTGATTTCACAATATCAGAGTTCTATTAAAAGCCAAAGAGTTAGCAGAACATATTTTTGGTGGGGTTGCTTCCTACAATAACAATTATTCTTCTATGGCTTCACAACCAAAATATAGGACTGTAGATGGAGAGGTAACAAATGTGGGCATAGAGAATGTAAATGCTGTGTTGTGCCCAACACATGTACAGAATCTTCACACAATAAGGCATGGATAATGGATAGGCTATATCCAATGCACAGTGTGTAGTCCGATTGTACTTATAGGTTCCTACACCAGTTACACCTATTCTCATTACTTTTTTCTACCAGAGTTGTTGATGGAGGAGACCATTTCCTAAAGTCACTCTTCAAGTTTTTCTGTGAAATATGAAGTATATTTGAAGGTCCTTAGGGGGTCCTACCTTACCAGTGTATGTAAATGAACCTGGGAATTTTGGGATGTAGCTGGAGGTGAAATATTCATGTAGCATTACACGATGGTCATGTCTTTAGAAGAGGGTGGGACATTTGGAGGTGAGCCATTTGAATAGGTGCATAATAAGATATGTCTGCCCTTAATTTTCACATAAAAATCCAGATAGTTTGCAGGGTGGAATGAGCTGGGGAATTTTAGGAGGTGTGAAAACAAGCAGCAAGATATTCTTAGCTCTTTATGAAGCAGTCTATTCTATCTGTTACATAATGTACTTTTCAAACCGGTCTAACCAGATACAATTAATATGTTTATTGTTACTTTACCAAACTTACCTACCTGCGCCTTTGTTGTTTCATGCAGAGATCCCTGGAGGATTTAAAGGCTTATTTTAAAACATGCCCTTGTGTTTAAATGACATTCATTTTGCTTGGCTATCAGAAAATTTCTAAACGTAGATGAAAGCCAACTTCTTGTCACTGTAGGCTATATCCAGTGCATGTTTAGCGCTCAACTGGAGGACCAGAGATTTAAAATCCAGGAGAGGTATTATGTTACTCATACACACTGCATTATTCCATGTTTACTAGCGGTATTACATCGCTTGACGTGGTTGTAAACCTCTGGCATGAAACATAGACAAAGCATATCTATCTATAGTCTGTACTAGTCCCAATCTAGAGCACTACGTGTCATTTCTGTCTGCTTCCTCCTTCCTCTGCTATCAGCATGAATCACTTCTGACAATTTTTCCTGACACCAAGAGATAAAAAGGTGACAGGGGAGGGAGTTCCAGCACACAGTTTATGATTGACAGCCTCAGCTCTGTTCCTGTGTGCTGTGTGAAGGGGGTGTGTCCTTTCCCTCCAATTAGCTCTCACTGAGCTATGCAGAGTGTAACGTCAGCTCCATGCCCCCTGCTTTCTAAAAGCGCAGACACGCTGTAGAAATGTCTGCACTTTGAACAGCTGTAGAGCAGAGAGAGCTGCAGATAATCAGGTACAACTTATGTAGAAAAAAATTGTTTCATCTCTGTGTATCACCTGGGACTAGTAACTTCACTGGCTATATGTAAGGGTTTACAACCACAACATGACATTCGTCAAGTGGATCTCATCACTAAAACTTCAAAAGTGCAGCACTTCTGCCACAAGCTATCCTGACTGCCTAAACAAAATTACATTGCAAAGAGAAAACGCTGTCAATGTTCTTCTTTTTTTTTCACCAAGAAGTATTTTATTTGAAAAAACAAGTTACTTCAGTTTTTCCATAAGTATAATACAGAAAAGAAAGAAATCAAGTACAGAACAAAAAACCAAGCAAAGCAAAGTGATTTACAGTACATGAAGGCGTTTATTAAAGTGGAGTTCCACTCAAAAGTGGAACTTCCACTTATCTGTCTCATGTCACATTTGGCACCTTTCAGGAGAGAGGAGAGAACAGGTACCTGTTTTTGACAGGTACCCCTACCCCACTACCGGAAAAAGCGCCATGTCGCCGTCCCTCGGAAGTTCGGCCTCCCCTCCTCCTTTCTCCATCGCCAGGCCAAGTAGAAAGCACAGCACGCTTCACTGCCGGTTTCCCTTACCAGGAATGGCGGCGGCAGCAGCCAACAGCCGATCCAAACATTGGCTGGGGTGTCGACATTGTGGGCACCCTGGACAGGCAAATGTCCTGATATTAAAACTCAGCAGCTACAGTATTTGTAGCTGCTGACTTTTAATTTTTCGTGGGGGAGCCGGAACACCTATTTAAGTGTGATCTTTATGCTGAAGAGGAGGAGGAGCCCGGAGCACCGCAGGAGGACCCCAGAAGATGGGGTTAGGGACCACTCTGTGCAAAACCGCTGTACAGAGGAGGTGAGTATGACATGTTTGTTTTTTTTTTTAAAAAAGGGAGCCTTTAGTATCACTTTAATGCATTTCCTGGATTAAGTAAAAAAATTCCCCACTAACTGTTCCTCCTACCTCCCCCCCATCTTCCCCAAACACTTATTTGAGTCCTCACAGTGATCCAGCACTGTCCTAGCTGCAACTCTTCTCCCTACACTTTCTGGTCTCATAAGAGACAGAAGTTGGGCTATGCTGTGTGTCTATGGACGCACACAGTCCGGCTTGGGAGCGCACCCACACGGATGCCTCCATAGCTTACACAGCTTACTATGGAGGCGTCCACAGGAAGAATGAGTGGACACCCCCAATGGGAACTCCAGAAGAGGAGGCAAGGGACCACTCTGTGCAATAGAATTGCACAGAGCAGGTAAGTATAACCTCTTTTGTATGTGCAGTGTTTTAATAAAAAGGTACAGTTGTCAGTAATAGAGTTGTATGATAAATATTATTTTGAATGCGAAGAAAAAATGGCTTGTGGCTTTATGTTTGAAAGGAGAAGTTTGGAGTACTAAAAAAAAGCAAACATGCATACTCCCCTCCATACTGCAGCATCGATCTGATGCTGCAGCTGCCTCCCTCTAGCTCTAAGCCCTAGAATTGAACAATCACATGACCTCTGATTGCTCAGTTCTCGGTCAGCTGTGAGCTGACACAGGAGAGCACAGGTAAGTGTACTCCTATGACCCACAAGACAAGTATGGCCAAAAAAATCTTTGCCTATACTTCTCTTTTAATCATTCATGTTCATTTGTTTAATAGGCATTCAACATTAGAAAATAAATATCAGTTGTCCACTCTAAAACTATTTTCTTCCAGTATCCTATTCATAACTAAAAACAGATGGAGTCATGAAATGGTCACTAAAATATCCATTCCAGATTTTACCACATTTATGAGAGCAACCACTATGCTTGTATGTTAGACTTTTTACATAGATAGAATTCACCTTATTTATCCTCAGGTGCATTGTGGCATGTTGTGCAGACAGACAGTGCTGTGCTATTGTTTTCCTGGCCAAGTATAGTGTCCCATTGATTTCTGTTTCTAGGTGGAGACCTTCAGGAGGAAGATATAACATACCTTGGTTCAGGAGAACAGCAAAGGTGAAAAGCTTGGTTATTGTTATCAAAAACTTCTTCTCAATAGCGAAACAGCTTTGGGCATCTCCAGAACATGTAAATAAGATCCCCCTGTCCTGACCTGCATCTAGGGCATAGTTGTGAGTCCCTATCAGCAGTACCAGGACAAGGTCATCCAGCGCCCAGAGCAAGGACATGCCATAGAATGGGTGTACCACCTTGCAACCATTTCTTGCCCTTTTGCTTCACTGCGCCCAGAGCAACTGTCCCTCCTGCCCACCCCTTGTCCCGGCCCTGCCTATCAGGTAAACTATACATTTTAAGGGGGTTCAGTATAATCTGTTTAGTAAGAAAAGCTGTGTGAGTCTCAGGAAAGGGGATGCTGACATTTGAGGAAGCCTACGGTGCTTCAAGTTATGGTTAATCTATTAGCTGTAACAGGTATTGCACCTATTTTTCTTTACTTGATGATGTTAAGGGGTTGTAGGACCTGATGAGCACAGAGGTACAGATTTTGGATATAAGGCCACTTTTTCCATTTTGCGTTAAATTTGTTTAATTTTGTGTAACGTGAGGTCAGTCAGCTTTTGCTGATTGTTAAGAGCATGATGCAGCTGAAGATATTTAAAAAAAAGATTATGGGAGGGAACACTTATTTTGAAGTTACTGAACGGATTTTAATTTAGTAGCATGGTGTAATTATAATAAACAAGTAATGCCAGCTATTTTTCAAAAATACAGAGCCTCTCAGGTCAAGCAGTTCAGTAAAAATGCGTTGTCCCATGAAGGGGTATATGAATTAAAGCTTTGATATTTATGGATTTGTTTCATATGGGCCCATGTTTTATAATACAAATTGAGAGTAGGAAGGTGGGTATATTTAAGAAAGACACCAGCTTGTAGTGTTGAAATATTCTGTACATGAAAATGCAATTAGCTTAGTTTTCTGTTAGCGTCATAAAAGAAAGACAGTTGACACTCACCAAAATGTGGTAACTGTGCGGCCAGATAGTGCAGCCAGGGGTCAGGGTCTTCCAAGCTCCCTTTTTCCCAGGAGAGATACAACTTTTCTAATTTAAAGTATAACTAAAAGCAAAATGTTTTGTTTAGTTTTGGATAGACTGAACAGGGGTTAGAATGCCTGTCAGGTTTTTATTGCAGCCAGTGCCCCTTTTGGATAAATTCGTCCTCTCTATTTGTCATGTTTACCGTTATCATCAAAAAGTGAAAGTAAAAGAAAACCCCAAATTTTGGGTTGTCCCCAAAACAGTAATAGACAGGAATTCTTCCGATGGGGACACTTGCTCTGGTAACCCTGGTGACTACCTGGGATTTCCTCACTTTGGAGTGATTTCCTCTCATTTCCCATTTTGGCTATGGGAAATCTGGGCCACAGATGGCAAAAAAGACTTATAATCCTCCCTGAATACAAAATGAAAACAAAGTTTTGCCTTTAGTTCTACTTTAAATCTAGAAGGCTTGTTAGTTCAAACTTTATGGAACAAAGCATCTATTTAGCACCTTTCTTATGAAACATTTAAACATCTAAATAAGTGTATTGTGAATAATATACAAAAATTGGGGTAACCAGGTCATTTTTACTACGCTTGCACTTCCAGCAAAAGCTAGAGGTAGGTGCATCCAGCTTTTGCTTTAAATTTTGTTAGCCCTAAATAACAAACAGGGCCGGCCCTACCATGGGTCCCAGTGGGTCCATTGGACCCAGGCAGCACTTTGAGAGGGGCAGCAAATTGAACCACGACCACCTCTCCTTGTCTTCTATTTACCCAGCAAATTGACAGCCAAGATTTTTTTCCATCTGTTTTGTGTGTCATAACGACAACTGCTCCCCCGGGCTGCTCCGCCTGCCCCTATACTACCCTATCCCACCCCTATACTGTCCTAGCCTGTCTATATACCACTCTAGCCTGTATATATACTACCCTAGCATGCCCCTTTACTACCCTAGCCTGCCCCTATACTACCCTAGCCTGTCCATATACTACCCTAGCCTGTCCATATACTACCTTAGCCTGTCTACATACTGACCTAGCCTGCCCCTATACCACCCTAGCCTGCCCCAATACCGCCCTAGCCCACCCCTATACTGCCCTAGCCCCCCCTTGGAATTGAACATAACGGTATGTCATATCATTTTGCATATAGACAAGGTACTTTTACATGTAAATCTGACTTCCTGATAAATTAGATTTTAGTTGTAATTATCATGATATAAAATAATGGATGTGGGGGCCCTTTGGTGGGGGTGATTTTTTTTTTTTTGGGGGGGTGGGGCAGCATTACATTCTTGGACCCAGGCAGCACAATGTCTTGGGCCAGCCCTGATAACAAATAGATATTTTAGATATGACTTTAGATAAATGAATAGATAGAGTTATAGCTATAATAATGACTTTATACCTAGACATTGGGAGAATGCCTGATAGAAACACCTTCTGAAGTTTGAACAGGATTTGTAGGAGTAGCGTCGTAGTGTTTTTCTTGTAGACTTCCACTGGAAGACCATCTACCCAGGGAGCCTTGTTCACAGAAAAAGAAGTAAGGTTTTCCATTAACTCGAGTAGTGTAAAGTCAGACTCCAAGAAGGCTCTGTCCACTGAGGTCAAATGTGTGAGTGTGTGTCTATAAAGGAGTGGGCTTTTATTGTTGTGACATTGATTTTAGAGGCATAGGGATCTTGATGGAAGGAGATGAATTCTAATGGAATATCCTATGTGAAATAAACAATGCTTTTATCAGTGGAGGATATGTCAAATAAAAGAAGAGGTATGCTGGAAAGCAGCCAACATTGCCAGCATGTGCTCTGGTCACTAATCCTCTTCAAATTATTATTATCTAACAAAAAAACATGTTTTTCTTGCCTTAATGAGGGAGGTCTTCTTTTGAAAATCCTGTGTGTCCAATCATTCAGATTGAGTGGTAAAGTTCAGATTCAATATAATTTCCCTCTCAGCTCTCTCAACCGCAGACAACAACTCTATGTCCCACTGTTTTAAGGATCGATTCATTTTAATTACCTCTCTATGAAGAAGAACTCTGAGTAAGGCTCCAGGCTACATTATGTTCAAGTGGATCCTTCTTACAAGCAAGAAACACAGTGAGTTGGTAAGAGATATCAGTGTCAGGTGAAAAAGGCATAGCCAAATGGTGTATATATTTCCACAAAATTCCCCCGACAGTGTGTAAGCCTTATCCCAAATGACAATAGCCAGCAAGGAAGATGCTAATGAGGTGCTGAGGCAGATCATTTGACCTCAAAGTCATGAATACTGGTAAGGCACTGAAATGGTGAAATGGAAATAAAATGTGGCAAGTGAGACCTCACCCCAACTGGTTTCATAAAGAAGATGTGGGTTACCAGTGATGGGAAAGTGCACTATGATGCACCTTGTTATGCAGGTCACTGCTGCGGTTTGGAAGGAACTTGTTCCATTGCTGTATAACAAAGCAGAAAGGTAATCACAGGAAGAAGGCTATTTGTTGAGCTTGTCATAGGATTCTTTCATTGTGATCTAGCCAAGAAAACCAGCAAAGGCAGGGACAAATAATGCATTTCTCCTTTGAAACCCAATTTGAGCTTAAAGGTGCACAGCATGGAGCAGGGAAAATGTGAATTCCTCAATCTGCATTTGACATCCAAAAATGTGGATTTGTTTATGTACTTCAGAGGAAGGATTAAGATTTTTTAATTATTAATTGTTAGGCCAGAATTATTTTTGGTAAGTCTCAAGATGATATATTTATCTTGATAGTTCAGCACTTTAATTAAGAAGCCAGGGTCTGGGAGGATTACACAGTGGGAGTGGTCAATTTTTACATTTTGTACATTTTGAGGTTAGTTGCCACCCCCTCTAATTCCGATGACAAAAGCAAAACCACACGATTGTCATTATAGTAAATACGTATGTACTGGATACACCAACAGCAAGAACCATCTGCCACAATTCTGGCCTCTAATCTGCCTATTTTGTAGTTTTAGTTGTTCCTTACCTTTGCATACTGTAGATAGTCCTGTTGCATTCTTTCATAATTGAAGATGAATTAAAAATCCAACAGGGAATGAAGCACACTCTCATAATGGCTAGAGAAGATTTGCAGTAATACATAACAGACACTTAGAGGGAGATTTACTAAAATTGGTGCACACAGCTTAATTGAACAAGCTGAAGTAAGAAGATAATTGGATACAGCACCAGATTCTGTGTGCACCAATTTTAGTAAATCTCCCCTTAAGTGGAACTCCACCTTTTGGGGGGGAGCGATTACCTGGTTTTGACAGGTACCCGCTCCCACTTCTAGCTGAGTTTGCCCCCTCCTCCTTCCCCTGCAGCCGGGCCCAATTAGAGAGTGCAGCGGACTTCGCGCATGCGCAGTACGGAACCGGCTGTGATGCCGCACAATTCCCTTAGTGGAAATGGCGACGGCAGCACCCAATAGCCGATTGAACAATCGGTTTGGATGAAGACACTGCTGGATTCCTGGACAGGTAAGTGCCCTAATATTAAAAGTCAGCAGCTACAGTATTTGTAGCTGCTGACTTTTCATTTTTTTCTGCAGGAGACAGGAGCTCCACTTTAGGGCCTTTACAAAAGAAATGCACGTGTGCTGTTGTGATGATGCTCCTACAAACCCCGTTGAACAGCCAAGGAATATTCTACAGTACTTACTGGTACATGCAATGTTCGCAGAGATGCGCACGATTACATTTACATACATATGGCTAATTTACTAACATTATGGCTTGTTACGAAACACATACTCCAAAATCTCCACCATGCTGAAATGTATTGTAATTGTTCATTTCTTAATACATACCCTAGCTGTTTATCACTAGTAAATCAAGAATTAGTTGAATCAATTGACAATACTGGATACAGTATTATAAGGTCATACTCTGTTCACATTGGGATATTTGTAGCATTTACTTTTTACCATGTAAAAGAAAAAAATACTTCCTTTTTCTCTTCTTGTATAATCTTCTGGCTTCAAAATGTAATTCTCTCATCCTGCCTCACTATTATCCCTTTTTTCCAAAACCAAAGAAATGTAGTATATAGTATATATCCTGGAGGATTGGATAACTGCATTCAAAGCTAGGGCACCTAAGTAGGTGTGTTCTCCAAAGGATGATATTGCCCTGAGAAATGACATACTGCACAGAAATATCAGGAGGCTGGCCTGTAGGCACAGTTAGTATATCGAGTCTATGGGTACCCCAAAGGCAATAAGCAATTAAAAGTTACAGCATGGGACAAGACTCGTTAATACAGATATTGCATTAGGAAATTGTAGCAGGATTTTTTTTGCTAAACTGCTCTATAAAACATATATTTTTTTAAAGCACAGTTAATGATTTTGATCACATATATTTGTGAATGTGTTTATAACACTGTCTGTGTTATAGACACACACATGCCTTTAGCATGCCTTCCTTTTCTTCATTTATTACAGTGGGCAATATCTCATGTATCTGGTGTATCCTCCTATAAAGCAGTGCACTAAAATGAATGAAAATAATATCCACACTTTCAGCACACATAGACTGAATGGGAATGAGTATGGCTCACTTTACTTATTCCACTGTGTTACAGCCCTTAAAGGACATTAACCTACCACAAATCTCTTTCTTTCGATTTAACAATGACTATATAATAACTGACATTTACCCAAGGATATGGTATCAATGGCGAGTAGGGGCAGAACTGTCAGCTTCATATTTCATCTAGCATTGTGTTTCTCTATCAGCAACATATTTATCTCTAGCAGCAAATAACCCAATAGTATATATACCCAATAGAAATACATTTACCTTTAGCTACATATAGTTCCCCCTGCAGTGTATATACTATACTTCCAGGAAAATATGTACCTCTCCAGTAATACATTTTAACCCAAGCAGTATACCCCTATTACTTTCCCCTAAAGGTACCCCCTTCAACTTACCTCTTTCATTGATAGGGTCCATCTCCTGTACTGAATGGAAGTGTGCCATAGATCCCACTGTCAGACCACCACATCAGTCAGTTTAAAAAGAGAACAGGGTGGATAAAAACCAATGATTTCATTAAAATAAAAAAATCTGATTTCTTTGGATCTAAATCTGATTTTTTTAAATTTAATTTGTTTGATTTTTATCAAATTTATTTTAATAAAAATGTTTTTGGAGTAAAAATCTATCTAAAGATAGTTTTCTATTTAAGATACAATAATAATTTAGTTTATTCAGCATGAAATGGAGCTTAGTTATGTAGCATGAGGCTGTGTATTCTGCAATATTTACATTTTTGGTAAACTCATTCAATGAATCCAAGCTCTGCAAGCTGAGATAACATGAACTGCATTAATGCATTCACACAATTTTAAAGGTAACCATGAGATAAAACAAAGTTCAGGAATATTCATTTATCCCATTGTTTTGCAAATCTATGTACACTACAAACTGTATGATTGAATCGGTTCTGATATTGCTGTTTTACTAACCTGACAGCTTATTATTCTAGATAGGAACATTCAAGTTAGACTTACCGGTAACTTGTTTTCCAATAGTCTTTCAGGACAGCACCCGAGAGCTCCTCCCCCAACAGGAAACACCTAATCACCAAAACTTCAAAAGGAGACCTCCACATCATCCCTTCAGTTGTTTGTAGAGAACCTCCAGCCCCGGCTGCAACACATAAGCAGCAGTTATGTCATCGTATACAGCATCAATAAATTGGGCGGGTTATTGCTGTCCTGAAATACTATTGGAAAACAAGTTACCGGTAAGTCTAACTTGAACTTTCCCACAATGTCTTTCAGGACAGCACCCTAGAGGATAATCGAGACTTACCCCCATTAGGGTGGAACAACAGCCTGCAAGACTTTTCTACCAAAAGCCTGATCCTCCACTGTCAGGAGGTACAACCTATAATGGCGGGCAAAGGTCGTCAGACTTGTCCATGTGGCTGCTTTGCAAACCTGCTCGGGGATGGCACCAGCTCTCTCGGCCCAACTCACCGCCAAGGCTCTTGTAGAATGTGCCCGGATACCCACTGGGCTTTCCTGACCTGCAAAGGAATAGGCCTCTGTGATGGCCATCTTGAGCCATCTGGCAATGGTTCCCTTAGTAGCTTGTCTTCCTTTCCTGGCACCTGCATAAGTAACAAATAATGCGGCTGAACGCCTACAGTCTTTTGTGGCTTCAAGATAACTTATAACTGCTGTTTTGACATCCAGGGTATGGAATTCCTCTTCCTTTTTTCCAGATGGATTAGAGTAAAAAGTAGGACGTATAATCTTCTGAGCTCAATTTCGGACCAAGGCGACCTTCGGCAAAAAACGAGGGTCTGTCTTCAGAACAATCCTGTCTGAAAAAATAGAACAAATTGGTTCCCTGGTAGATAGGGCTTGAAGCTCACTAATCCTTCAAGTTGTAGTTATAGTAACTAAAAAGACTTTTTTTAAGGTAATTTGCTTCAGAGAAGCTGATTCCATGGGTTTGAAAGGCTCCCTAGTCAGGGCCTGCAGAACTAGAGACAAGTCCCACCTCGGACAGCTTTTGATTATTACCAGTCTGGACGGGGTAAGGGCCTTGAAGAACCTAATAATTAATGGTTCTGTTGAGATAGCTTTTTCCAAGAACACTCCTAACGCGGCAACCTGGACTTTGAGAGTACTGACCGCTAGGCCCTTATCAGCTCCTTCCCGTAAAAACTCCAGGACAGACGTAACATTTTCCACAGGCCTGTTAGTCTTAACGCATCAGGACATAAACACCTTCCAGATCTTTGAATAAATCGTTCTGGTAACCGCCTTTCTGCTAGACAGGAGGGTAGCCACTAACCTGTCTGAGAATTCCTTCCGCTTTAATAGCTACTCCACAGAAGCCAAGCTGTGAGTCTTAATTTTTCTATCTCCTGGTGAAATAGAGGACCCTGCATTAGCAGGTCCTGTCTTAGCGGAAGGTGCCAGAATGGATCGAGTTGCATCTGGAGAAGGGCCGAAAACCAAGGTCTTTTAGGTAAAAAAGGAGTAACAAGGATTACTGTCGTCTTCTCCTTTTGGATCTTCCTTATGACCTGAGGTATTATCTGAAAAGGAGGAAAGGCATAACAGAGGTGAAAGTCCCAGCTGTGTGCCAAAGCGTCTAACCCTAGAGAGATCTCGGCTCTGTTCAAGGAGTAGAAGAGAGGCACCTGAGTATTTTCTTGAGTGGCAAAGAGGTCCACCTCTGGCTGACCCCACTTCCTGATGATCATATGGAATGTTTCTGGTTCAATTGCCACTATGCCTCGTATACACGATTCTTGCTGAGGAAATCCACCATCCTGTTTAAGGATCCTTTTAGGTGGACTGCCGATAAGGATTGAGTATGGCGCTCGGCCCAATTTAGGATATTTACTGCTAGACTCTGCAGTGCTCTGCTCCTGGTGCCCCCTTGCCTGTTTACATAGGCCACTGAGGTGCCGTTGTCCGACAGGACCTGTATGTGCAACCCCTGGACTTCTTTGGCAAAGGCTAGCAGGGCCAGCTCGATCGCTTTTAGCTCCCTCCAATTTGAGGATCTTTTAGCTTCTCTTGAGGACCATGCCCCCTGGGTCCATTGGTCGTTCATGTGAGCTCCCCATCCCCAGGAACTGGCATCTGTCGTCAGCCTCACCTGGACAGGGATGGCCCATAACAGACGTGCTGAGAACCTTGACTGGTTCTTCCACCACAAAAGGCTCCTTTTTACTGGGGTGGGAACCTTCACCAGCAAGCCCAAAGACTGTTGTTGGTGATCCAAGATTTTCAACAAGAAATTCTGCAGTGGTCTGAAGTGGAGTCTTGCCCACTGGATCACAGGTATGGACTAGGTTAGAGTCCCTAAAGCTGACATAATCCTCCTGATGGACAAGAGCTGGCTCCATTGTAACAGAGACACCACTTCCATCAGCTTTTGCTTCTTTTCTTTGGGGAGCAAATTGATCGTGTATCCCAAAAATATTACCTCCTGCAAGGGAATAAGGTTCGATTTCTGGAGGTTTAAGATCCATCCTATAGATTCCAGGTGACTCCAAGCCCTGGCCAAATTCTGGGATAGCACCTCCTTGGATCAAGCAAAGAAAAGAAGGTCGTCCAGCTAGGGAATCACTGAGATTCCCTCTAGACTCAAAGGTGCTAAGGCTTCGGCCTTGAACTGAAGATGTACTACTTTCTTCCCTTCTTACAGTGACAATCTCAGTTATTTTTGGGACCTGGCGGCTATAGGTATAGGAAGGTAGGCGTCTTGCAGATGGATTGACGCCATGTAGCACCCTTGGTACAGCAGGTTCTTGACTGAGAAGATGGAATCCATTCAAAATCTTCTGTACTCTACTGATCGACTTAGCCGTTTTAGGTTTAGTATAAGTCAAAACTTTCCTGATGGCTTCTGGACCAGGAATACATGAGAATAGAAACCCTGACCAAACTCCCCTGTGGGGACCGGAATGATGACTCTCTGTGACCTCAGTTCCTGAATTAGGGACTTCATGACGAGAGCTCTGGCCGGATCCCTTGGGGTGTTGGTCACCAGAAATCTTTTTGGAGGTTCTTCCGTGAACTTGATTGCGTAACCCCGAGAGAGCAAGTCCAGGATAAACTGGTTTGTTGTTACTGCTCTCCAGGGTGGAAGAAACTCCTGCAGTCTTCCTCCCACTGGGTGGAAGGAGTCACTGTGATTTTCAAGGGGCCGTAGGAGGACTGAAGACCACTCCACTCCTACCCTTTGGCTTTTGGGAAGACCATGGATTCCTTTTCTGTGTCTTATTTTCCTACTGTCTTTTTTGAAGCTGAAAAAATGCTTGCCCCTCTGCACCTTCTTTATCTTGACCGGAAAGGCTTTCTTTTTTATCAGCGGTGCGGTCAAGAATGGAGTCTAATTCGGCACCAAACAATAAATCCCCAGCAAAGGGGATGCCACATCTGTTCTTCAAAGCTACGTCTCCAGGCCAGGTCTTTAGCCAAAGGGCCCTTCTAGCAGAATTCGTTAGTGCCGCGGATCTAGCTGACATCCAAATTGACTCAGCTGAGGCATCCGCAATATACGATACTGCTGCTGACAAGGTTGAGAAGGAGTCCAAAATTTCTTGCTTTGAGGATTTCATCCGATTAAGCCAATGTTCCAAGTTTCTAGCCATGCATGTTGTTGCCATTGCTGGCTTTAGATAGTTCATGACCCATTGCCAAGCTCTCTTAAGGAGCAAGTCCATCCTTTTATCCATGGGCTCTTTCAGTGAGCCCATGTCTTTAAAGGTTAGGTCAGTTGACTTAGAAACCTGTGAAAAGGCAGAGTTCAGTTTTGGAGTTTTGTTCCAAATGGCATCAGAATTGTCCTCAAACGGAAACCTTTGCTTGTGAGCCCGGGAGAAAAAGGTTTTTTTCTCCGGTTCCATTCATTCTTTTTTAATCATATCCGTAATGATTGAGTGTACTGGAAATGCACAGCTCTTAGAATCTCCTAGGCCTGCGTACATGCGGTCGTGCAAAGTGAGTTCTTTTTTTCTCTCCCTCTATGCCCAGAGTAGAGCGAATCACTTTTAGTAGTCCTCCCACCTCTTCAAGCGACAGTTTGTACTTAGAGGCCACATCTGAATCATTTTCTTCTTCATCAGAATCTGTATCTTCCTGATCAGGGGAACGCTGGGAAGTATCCTGGGAAGGTAGACCTCCTCCTAGTCCCAGTGAGGCCAAGGAATCTTCCTGAGAAGAAGTAAAGGGCGGATCCCAGGATCCCCCAGGAGATACCCGCCCTTCCGTTAGGCTAGACCTAAAGGCTTAAAAGGTGGCCTTGAGCTCATCCTTAATTGTAGCCACTAGGTCGGCACAAATGGATGGAGACTCTCCTTTGACGACATTTGAGATACAATCCGTGCAAAGTGTCTTTGTCCAGGATTCGCTCAATTTGTCTTTGTAAATAGGACATCTTCTCTTCACTGGTTGAGCCTGGCTTTTAGCCTGGACAAACAGAGAAAGGGGACAACAGAGAAGACACACGCTTAGATGCTGCTGCATGCTGGCCTGAACTTAACACCCAGGTGCACTAGAAAAGACTTACTCCTTTCCTGTGCCCATGCAAGCCCTCACTACCTCATCCAACCTATAGAGAATCCCCTGTGGTAGGGAGAGACATTACAGACATACTCTCTCTCTCCCCACATTTGTGTTAACACCCAGAAACAAGGGAACCCAGGAAGGTAGATGAAGGGGGGTAGGGTGGGGTGAAAACCCAGAGGAGCAAGGGATGGTAATCAGGTCGCTGACCCTTACCTTAGCCTTGCTGGTGCCTTGGTTTGCCCCTTTATCCGTGCTATCCTCCATAGCAGAGCGCACTGCGGTCGCGTTTATAGGCCGGTTCCTGGTTTCAAAAACGCTGATGCGCTGAACTGGAACCGGAATTAAGGCACCCCTCCTGTGCATCTGCGGCCAGAAATGACGCCACGCGCCGACCCGGAAGTGCCACCCCTTCCTGTATGTACAGGACGCGACCGAGAGCACTCCTCAGCCACCAGAAAGATGGCCGCTCTTACACCCCGCCGAAACATACAAGCGCCCACAGGGTTTCCAGCACGTCACCGTTCTGCCAAAAAAACACAGGGCAGCACTCCCGAACCGTACAAGCTCTCCCCGAGCACAGAAGGGGAAGGAGGCCATGGACTAACAGCTCATTGCAGGTGGGAGGGTCACAGCTCCAGGCATAAAAATTACAGGTGAGGACCCTTGTCTTCCAGGACAGCCCTGAGAGATCCTGGCTCCCCACCAGAGGTGTTCCAGGAGGAAACACAAAAAACTGAAGGGATGACATGGAGGCCTCCTTTTGAAGTTTTGGTGATGAGGTGTTTCCTGTTGGGGGAGGAGCCATGATCTCTCAGGTGCTGTCCTTAAAGACGTCTTGGGAAACCTTCGTTTTGTTTGCAAATATTAAAGATTATAACTACCAGCAAGAATAAGTCCTAACATTTAAAGAGCACCTGTCATTTCAGATCCATCATGGCAGCACCTGTTAGCGGGCATCCACTCACCTGCTGCCACCACGTCCCTCTCCTTGTTGTGTCACTACCATATCACCAGCCATCCCATTAAAGAGAATGGGACTGTCGGTGAGTCAACAGCGGGCCAGAGGAGGAGCAGCTGTGGGACAGAGATGACAGTTGCTCTTTAAAAATTATGATTTAAATCAAGTTGATTTAAATTAAGCCTTTTTACTAGTGATTAATATCATGATTTAAGTTGTGATTTAAATCAACTTGATTTAAATCAAATCCACCCTGGAAGAGAACCTATAATACATCTTCTAATACTACAGGGATTAAGCTAATTATCTTCCTGGAGGGACACATGAGGAATCAGGAGCTGCACAGCCTACTGCAAAGGTAAAGTGTACTGTAATGCAGAAGGGTGGCTTTTAAATTAAAAAGCAATGCTGCACTATATGGACAAAAGAACAGCCTGAGAGGTGATAACATATAATGCAGTGTTCATTATCAAATAGAAGATGCTTGATTTGGTTGCATTTCTTGCAAATGTTAGGCCATGTACTGTATAACTAATGATACACAACCTACTAATGTAATTCTCTGTTTGCACTCACTCCATAAGAAAACACCTACTGTGAAGAAATGTGAGGATCTTTATTCAGCTTTTGATTCACACTTAGTGCCTACAGATGATGTATGTAAAGTTGATTATGTGTTTAATGCTGTTGCAAAACTTTCATTAACTTTCATATACTGCAAGGCAGCACCTTCTTCCTTGTTGACTTTGAGGGTTACAAGAGCCAGGTTTGACAAAAGCAGCAACACCAACTAGTTCAATTACAATTTCATAAGTAAGTCCAGCTTTCTGTGATCTACTTCCTTCCATTCTTAAACAGAAAGTTTCACATAGCAACACATCCTGGACGAAAAGACCCATACTCCTCTAGCAGCCTGCCGCTTGTGTGATATCAAATAGGAACATTAAGACATTCCTTTGTGATTTGTGTGTGACTTTAATTAGACATAAGTTTGGTTAAGCAGGGCAATTAAAAACAGATATTAATATGGGAGGGGGCAGCAAAAGAAAAGATGTGTATACAATTACACTACAAATCCTATAGTATCTGGGTCTACTGAAATTGTTTTGGCTGCTTCAAAGTAAAAAATGATGGAAAGGAATGTTGCTTTGGTTGAATATGTGGATTATTTTCTGAATTGTAAAGATGCAACATATGAAATCCAATGTTTAACAACATATTAAAACAGAAATAGCATATATGGCATTGAGTGCTTTTGGAGGAGTTGGCGTTAACTGGTCCCTGAGAAGTTTTCCACTGCAATATACTGACAAAGCACTCCAGAGGGGCACCAGAACCTCTGTTCATAGTCTTGTCCTGAGCTTTAGGGCAACATTGGTAAGGAGGAAGGGGACTGGGCCTCCAGTGTCATGGGCATAATTAGAAAGTTTGGGTAGGATCAAACCATGGACCACTTTAAGGTGCATATTTCATCAGTTTAAAGTAATAAATGAAAAATATTTAAGACATTATTTATTTTTCTATAAATTCATAAATGTTCCCTGAAGTTTTTACAGACTTCTTAGATTAACATAGGCAAGCTGTTTAAAAGGCCTGCTAACAAAAATGGTAAGTACCATATTTATCAGCATATAACACGCACTTTCATTTTAGTTAAAGTTACAGATGTGATACTAATCTGCTCTTGAAAATTTTTCTTTTTTGGTGAATTAGTTACAATTTTTAGATGCCGTTAAGAAGACATGGTTTGGTACACTACAATTTGGGGCAGAGGTAGTGTAAATATCTGGGCTTTGGAACAATATTTAAGCACCAAGAAAAACTGATTGTTCTTGCAAAATATATTTATTGTAAAATACTGACACATTTTCATGGGGTTTTTTTAATATTATACTGGCATTTTTTTACTATTTAAAGTGGTTGTAAACTCTGTTACACCATTTGTACCTACAGGCAAGCCTAATAGTAAGGCTTACCTGTAGGTACTGTGAATATCTCCTAAACTTGCACAGTCTAGACCAGCCTTTCTCAACCTTTTCATGATAGATTAGTGTGATGGTCAATGGGAAGAATGCTCCTTACACTTGTGGTCATTGAGAAGAATTACCCCCTTACAGATAGCTGAAAAGATCAATGGTATAATTGGCAATCTATCTGAGAGTTAGAAATTGACCATTGCTCAAGGAACCCCTAGCAATCTCTGGAGGAACCCTGGTTGAGAAACCCTGGTCTAGGAGATATTCACTATATATACTTTTGCAGATGTCATCGGCGCATGCACACTAAAGAAACGGCCCACTGGTGCTGTTTCTTCAGGGCCTGTGCCATGACATGCGGCTACTGCACGCATGCGTGGGAGTGAAGCCATCCTGGCTCCGGCCAATCACAGCGTTGCAGCCCGCAAACCTGGAAGAAACTCCGGGAAACATGTCGGCCGTGACAGAGGTGTGCGGGGACCGCTGCAACAGCTTCAATCTCAGGTAAGTATTTCATAATGAGCTAGTATGCAATGCATACTAGCTCATTATGCCTTTGTCTTACAGGGTTTTTTTTTGTTTTTTGTTTTTTTTTAGGTTTACGACCTCTTTAAAGGTTAATACAGTAGAGAAGTAGCCCTTGCATTAGTGATACAGAGCATATAGAATGAAGAGAATTAAACATTACATAAACATAAAAAATGCATAAAATATATGATTCATATCACAGAAGGGAGTAGAAGATCCAATGCATGACATTAATCTAAATTGAATGTCCAAACTCACTTGCAGGTAAAAGATGTTTCCTGTACCATCAATTATTTCACAGGATCCAGTGCAACTCCTCAAACAGAAGGCTCTCTGACTCTCTTTTGTAATATGGATTAATATGCCGTGGGATCTGAACACCTTGGGGAATGTTTACACATATAATGTGATTATTTCCTTCCCCCATATCACCCAACTTGGCTAATTCCTCCATTCTGCATACTAAAATATTGCAAAAGTCCTACTGTCTTCATCTAATCATATTCACAAACAGAATAAATAATACTAATAAATAGATGTATAAAAAGCCTGACACAAATATTTTTATACTAATATATATTGTACCAATTAAACCAGATGTGCACAATACTGCAGTAAGACATTGTCCTTGCACTTTGGAACACAAACTCATCTATCTCTTGCACACAATGTTGTCCTCGGAGAACTCGTAATGGAGAGGTAATCGAAGGCCCCTCGGGTTATCATCCTTAATAGGCTGGGAAATTCCAGCCTTCAGGCCAGACAATAGATACATATTGTCTTTTGATATTAAATAAATATATTCTTGTTTAAAACCAAGCTTGTGTACAAATCTACAATATTTAAATTCATGTTTACAACATTTAATGATTTTGAATTCTAGTCTTATGAAACGCAACAACAATTTAACAAATGTTTTGGTATTTTGTCTTAAAATAAACAATAAGATGACCCGATAGCGCATGCCATTGTTCTTGATCTTGACATATATTATGATTGTAGTGTAGCTTTGATACCCTTTTCCTCCTTTTTCTATATTCTGTATCCCCAACTTTCCTTAAGAAAATAATCAATAAACTCAGACTGAACAAAAAAAAAATATAGGGAAAAAGATTAGCATTGTGCCATTCCATCTCTAGAACATCATTAACTGTAATTATGTGAACATTCTAATAATAAAAAGTAATAAAAAATGAAGAGCATAATAATTTACACTGTGTCAATGTCAATTCATATTTTAACATTTATCGCATTATATAAATACTTGAGGATTTCCCTGGAAATAGGTACATGCTGTCGGAATCAGACCTCACTGATTAGTCCTGCAGTGCCTGTATCAGTAGGATCCTTGTTACATTGATGTTTTCACTTTGGTGTATTGGCATTAAGTAGGGGTCCTGCTTACCAAGTTTCCAGGTGGTGGGGTGGAGCCCGTGGAATGTACACTGGAGTCAACAGCTATTAGCTGCCTCCTATCCTAAACGTTCTATTACTGTTCTGTAGGCCAGGCCTTATACTTTGGTGGGATAGTTCAAATGGGTTACAGGTAAGGTGGGGTTTGTCTGGTTCATGGGGGTGTCGCAATTTGCCATTTTCCCCTTGCCCTCCTTACTATGTTCTAATATTGACCCTTATATATTATATGGATATATTTTTGTAGATCTACAGTTCTGTGTTACATGCACTAGGACATAAAAACCTATAGCTTATTTTGCACTTTGTTTACATATATTTCTTTGTAGATACCTATGTAGATAAGTTGGTTCCAGATTAATTGGACCTTAAATTAATCTAACCTCTGTACCACATACCAACCATGTCCCAAAATAGTGCACCACCAACGCATTAATAAGAGTTTTCAACTACTATGGTACTTGTATGACATTGTCATACAGAATAATTGAACATCTAGAGCAGTGGTTCTCAACCTTAGTGGGACCAGGGCTCCATAAATTCTTTCAAAATGCCCCAACAATAAGAAAAAATTTATATGTATACAATAAAATGCATGGGAATGCAAATATGGTATTTGTCAGTCAGTAGATGGAGGAACGCTCTAGCATGAGAGGGTGGTAGGAGGAAAAGATGCGTGACATTGAGGTCAGTGGCAGGAAATCTATAGGGGGCTTTGGAATGAGCTTAGGGGTTCTGGATGGGGCTAAAGGGCTGGAAGGCTTTGGATGGGGCTGGGTGTCACTGTTGGGGGATGGAGGGGGTTAGGGATAACTTTGAGGGATGGGGTCTCTGGAGGAGGCTGGGGAGTCTCTCTAGTACTGGGGCTTTGCTGGGGCACTTTTGCAAACTTGAGGGCACTGCAGGGTCTCGGGACACTGTGGGAGGCAACTATGGGACACTGCTGGAAGTTAAGGCACTGAAGCCTGTGGAGGGGGTTGATGGGGCTAGATCTCATGATTTTAATTGAAGATGTTAACACAAACATCTAAAACAAAGCAGGTAAATACCACAAAATATCTTGTAAAATTTGACTAGAAAACATTTCAAGGTATATGTGCATATACCTTGTGATGCCAATGATTCTCAACTAATAACATTAAGGAAGAGATATCAAATGATGAAGAGCTCAAAATCAGTTTACTGACTCAGATCAGGCAGTGATTGCGATTGGTTGCCAGAGGTTACAGTATATCACTACCACCCACTGACTGGCTGCTAGAGATTACAGCCAGCGTATTATGGCTCACTGATTTGCTAGAGGTTACAGCACATGACTTCTGCTTGTTGATTGGTTGCTAGAGATTACCGTACATCAATACTGCTCACTGATTGGTTGCTAAAGGTTACTGGACATTCTTAACACTCACTAATTGGTTGCTAGAGGTTACTGGACATCCTTACCACTCACTAATTTGTTGCTAGAGGTTACTGCATATACTTACAGCTCAATGAGTGGTTGCAAGAGGTTAGTGCACATCATTACTGCTCACTGATTATATAAAGTATAAAGAGGGATTTCTACATGTAATAGGAGCATTTATACTAACCAACCAATGTATGGTGACACTTCTACACCGACCACCAATGTTAGGAGGGATTTACACTGATTACCAATGTTAGGGGGGATTTTCACTGTCCGCCAATGTTAGGGGGGATTTACACTGACCACCAATATAAAGGGGGATTTACACTGACCATCAATGTAAGGGCAATTCCGCACTTACCACTGATGTAAAAGGAAATGCACACTGATCACCAATGTAATGAAGAATTTACACTGACAACAATGTAATGGAGGATTTTACATCAACAACCAATAAAGGGGGATTTCTACACTGGTCACCAATGTAAGGGAAATTTACACTCACCGCCAATTTAAAGGGGGCTTCTACATGGACCACAAATGTAAGGGAGGATTCAAAACTGACTACAACTGCAAGTTTTTTTTTTTTTACCGATTACCAATATAAAGAGGAGTTTCTACACTGGCCATCAATGTAATGAGGATACACACTGACTATTAATGTAATGGGGATTTACACTGACTACTAATGTAATAGGAGCATTCACAGTAACCACCAATGCAAGGAGGGATTTACACTGACCACCAATGTAAGGGGGGCCTTCACACTGGCCACCAGCATGAATGAAAGCATTGTACACCAAGCCCCGATGTAATAAGAAGATTTACACTGACCACCAATGTAAGTGAAACATTTAGCTTGCCTTCACATTTGTGTGTGTCGGGAACGCATGCAAAATCGCTTTTCTGACACCACAGAAACGTGCTGCCCTTTAGAATATGCACAGCAGTAGAATTAATTGTTAATGACACCCTCATGCATCTCCTGAGATGTGCATATATACATGCACCAAAATTCACAGTGCTGTGGCACCATGTTATTTTTAAAAAGGTTCCACTCCCAATTTGCTTACCTTTGCAGAACAGGCTGATGTTAGGCTTAATGACCACAGTCGTAGGCAGGACTTTCCAGCATGCCCTTTACCTCCCCAGTGGGCAGCATTCAGCAGAGGTGATGGTGGCTATGACCTCAGGGGGCATGATATACATATGAATGCCACCTCTATTTACATATCAATGCCGCTGGTCTGCGGCTATTTACATATTAATGTCACCACTATTTACATATCAATGCAGGTTATTTACATGTAAACACAGAGTCTGCAGGTGAGTCATCTGTACACGGCAATAGGGCAGAGTTGGGCAGCATTAGTAACAGAACTTCACACTGAGATATCGGGACACAGCACGTGACTAAAACGTCAAGGGACAAGGGAAGTTAAACTTGGATAATTGGCAAGTATGAGGCAGCTGCTTAGGGCCCCACAACAATCATGGGGCCCAGGGTAGCTTCCCCTTTTTCCCTGCCTTAAAGATGACCCTGGCAGAACTAAGTGCACTCCCGTGACCCACAGGAGAAAAAGAGCTTTGGACTTTGAGACACTTTCTTGTTGGACAGGGAGAATCCAGGTGTGTAGATAGGATTGTGCCAGCACATCATTCTGCCCTACAATGTCAATTAAACACACTGAGCAGCTCTGCCAAAAATAAATCAGAGCATACATATAGAAGGAACAAATAATATATAACATAATATATAATTACAAATGAAACAAAGCAATACAAGTTTAATATGACTGTTTATATTAACATATGTATCTAAAAAAAAGAAAAACTAAAAAGCCTGCAGTTTGCTTCCAAAGGTCTCAAAGGAGTGTCCACACAATATAAAAGCCCAGACACACAAGCCAAGTGCTAGGCTTTAAATAATGAAACTCCAAGTTGCATTATAAATGATTTATTATAACACGCAAAATGAAGATGAAAACAAATGAAATTAAAATCTTGGTGTATATGTGTGGGTATATTAAAAAGTGCACTGGATGTATGATCCTAATGCTTAGCCAGCAGCCCCTGGATGCTCAGACTTAAAAGGTGTTTTAGAGGCAAATAAATCCTTACACACCATATCCATTGATAGTCCTCATGTAGACAACTCCACTCAGAAGATTGCTGAAAGTTCGGCCTTCCTTGGAAAAGTAATGCAAGTTTATGTGTACCACACCTTACTGTCGTTCACAATTCTGACTTATGTCACTTTTTACATTAGACAAAGCTAAAACCACTAATAACTAAAAATGTAGAATGGAAATATGATTCCCTAATTGCAGGCTAGTAAATAGTCACTCAGAATACACAAAGAAAAAATGTTATATTATTTGATGAGACAGCAGTTGCCCACAAGAACCACGCCTTCTCTTAACCACACATGTGAAGAGTTGTATCAGTTTAGAAGACCTCCGTGTAATCAACACACTATGGCTCCACGGGCAGCGAGACAATGACAGGAAGTGGCCACAAACAGGATCTTGCTCCATATCACCTACTCACCACAGCTGTCATGCAGCCAATAGGTAAGTGTAACCTGTGCTGAAAACAAAGTGTTTCTTATATGAGATCTAGGTATGCATGCAACAAGTGGGCTCCAAATAGTATTTAAGGCAGCTAACAAGGACTACAAATAGAATTTGGCAATAAAAATGAGAACATTACTTAGTTCTGTTGGATTCTTCTCCCTGGCCAATGCATATTAATTGTTGCATTGATGGGCAGTGGTCCATTTTTTTGGGGAGGAGGGGGGGGGGCGGCAAACAATGCCCCTCCCTGCCAGGTCCGCACTTACCCCATCCAGGTCACGGGTGGCTTGGGCGGCTTCCCCAGCTTCTCCTCATGGCCAATCCAGTCTTATGACCCGCTTCCTGTCCTGATTTGCAGGGAGGAGAAGCAGGAAGACAATAGCGAATGTTGATTGATTCGCTAATGTCACAAGTAGGATGGGCTCGGAGGCCCCAAGCCCAACCTTTTTGAAGCCAATTTGAGCCTCAGGCTCTAATCGTGAGCCTCAAAAAAAAAAAGCTTGTAGAAATCTATGTGTCCGGCGCACTGCATGGAGATTAGGGGCAGGCACATGGAGCGTAGTGGGGCGGCCGCCGATGTTGATGGGCTATCAAGACAAGTAAAGGCGATGAATAAAACTCAACAACAAACAGTAAAAGTCATGCTCAATGTCCACTTAAAATTCACATCAGCTGCTAAAATTAAAACAATATGCAATCTTCAATAAATAAATACTCCATTATGTAGCACATTTAGGCCTCATACACACGGGCGTATCTTTAAAAATAAACAAAACGTCGGGCCCAACGTCAAGGAAAAAAATCAGCGTTTTTCGGCGTTATGCATCGGCATTAGTGAGCGTAAGTGAGTAGGCGTTTCTAAAAAAAAAATCATCCCGCTGCTATTTTTCAACCTAAAAAAGTCGGCGTCAAAAAACGCCGGAAAACGCCGGTACAATATTAGTTGGCGTTTGCTGCCATTTGTTGGCGTTTTGCGGCGTCGGCGTCAAAAAATGCCAAAACGTTACAGCCTCAGAACGCGATGGCCGTGGGTTCTACTTTCAGCTCACTAACGCCGCCGCCATCTACAGCTCAAAAACGCCGACGTTTTTATGGGGCCATTGACTAACATGGAGAGCTGCAAAAAACGCCAGAAAACGCGGGCGTCAAAAAACGTCCGTGTGTATGAGGCCTTATGCAAAAGGAGATCCTTGTGGTGTTTGCAGACAAACCAAATGATGAAACCTCCACTACTGTGTATACTGTAACAGAGGTGCCAACCTCTATAAATATTATCAGTCAGTATATGCATAAAGTGTAAAGCTCCAGGAGATAGAATTAGCCAGGAAAACCTTGCACCCTTCATGAATAGAACCGCCAGCTTAGCAAGCTGACAGGTCCACCTGTGGGACTGCAATTGTCCTAGGAACTCCAGTCCTTGCACAGTAGATCTAATTTTATCTTCACAATAAACCTGCCTGGTCTCTCTCTATGAAAACGCCGCCTACTAAAGCTGCTTACGTGTGTGCATTGAATTTGTACAATTTTTGTCTTTTTTATGAAATAAGACTTTGTCATTTTGATTTCTTGATTAAAAACCTAGCTGGTTATTCAAGTGTGGCTTTGTAAAAGGGCTTAAATATTTTTCATGCAGTCATTAAAATATTTTGCTGCCTTTTTTCAGTGATAATGTAATACGGGCAAGTGGTATTATGTACATTTAGGAAAGAATCCAGTCCTTTTTTAAAGCAATCTACTGAGCTGGCCAGAACCAGCTCTTGAGGGAGTCTATTCCACATTTTCACAGCTCTTACTGTGAAGAAGCCTTTCCGTACTTGGAGATGAAATCTCTTTTCCTCCAAACATAATGAGTGCCCCCTTGTCCTCTGTGATGACCTTAAACTGAATAACTCAACTCCAAGTTCAACATATGGACCACTTATGTATTTATATATGTATTTACACATGTTGATCATATCCCCCCTTAATCTCCTCTTCTCAAAAGAGAATACATCCAGTATCAGTTACAGATATGAGACAAACCATTTAACTCAGGGGTGCTTACAATGATCAATTTTCATTTATTTATGTAAAAACTTTATTTTAAAAAGAAAAAAAATGTCTACTGTAACTGCCTTATAAAGTATTAGCTTGAGTTTGGCTTCAATTTATTAGTGCATTCAGGTTTGGGATTTTAGAGACATAGGCTCCTGTAAATGAAGAAAAAGTGAACTCACCTCTCTGGTAGGAGGTACTTTGAAACTGACTTAAAGAACGCTCTGGGCATTGTTGCCATCTAACATTTTGTTTAAAACTTACAAAATCTAACCAGGGCCATCTTTAATATTGATTGGACCCTGGGCAAACATTTTCTTGTCACCCCCCACTCCCCTTCCCATTGCAATTTCGCTCTCCGCCCCAACATCCCAAAAAACAAACAAACACACACATAGGTATAGCTATAAAAACTTTGATTTGACACTCACTGATCGGTCCAGGCTCACTGATTGGTTGCTAGAGGTTACAGCACATCATAACCGTTCACTGATTGATTGCTGAAGGTTACAGCACAACATCTTCTCACTGCCTGCACACCATGGACTGGGGAGGAAAGGGGACCCACCAATGAACAGAAAACTCATAGAATTTGAGTGAAGTGAAGGTAGAAACAGAGCCCAATGTGAGCAGCATCCCCGAGGATGGGCTGCCAGAAATAATTGACTAGTCATGCCGCCTGCAATAGAAGGACCGTCCAGGAATAGAGAAGTCATATTGGACAAGTTAGACTTACACACAGTTTGTCCTGCTGGTGCAGCTCCTTGTCGGGTATCCAGGGGAAGTCAGCACTTCTTTTTCCTTTACCGTCACCTTCCTTTCCCATCGCCAGCTCAACCCACCCAAGTCAGGGCAGCCTCAGCCATGTGACGGTGGGATGTTACAGGAAGTGATTCAGGAAGTAATACCCATTTGGCGTTTTTTCTCGGTTTTGTTTGGGAATATCGCAGGGCTTGCAACTCAGCTCCCCCTTTTTTTCCTCCTAGCCCCTCTTGTTTTGGGGTACATCTGATCAGCAATTAGGAGGATCGCTGTCCAATATTATCCTTCCTTGGTCCTGTTTGGGTTCCATCTCCCCCACCGTCCTCAAGGATTCAACTTGTTTTTAAGAATGACTATATACTCAGTGGAGGGTCTAATCCCACCGAGGGAACATTACACTATGTACTAATAGTATAAAGTGAAGATAACCCCTTCAAGTCTGGATCTTGATAAACCCCTATGCTCGCCCCCCTGATTGCCGTCCCGAGCCATGTGGAGTTATATTTGTCCCTGCAACTGACAGCCATAGTTTTGGAGTCCTGAGGAAGCTCATAGCGAAACGCATTGACTCCTTGTTTGTGTATAACATACTATGGCTCAAGTATTTTATATATTTGTATAGTGTGTCTTGGTTGGGGCCCCTCGACGTATCACCGGAGGCGACCCTACGTGAGGTCTGCACCACGTGGCACTTCGAGGACCCCCCGCCTGTTGCTTCTTTTTTCTCTTATTTCATTTTTTCTTTATGTATATATATTGTGTTGGATATGTATTTTCTTATGTATAAATAAAATATAATTTTTTTAAAAAAAATCAATCTCTGCTATCTCGTGGTGTGCCCATTTGAAATGTCCGAATTACGTGGGGTGTCCCACAACTTTGTTTGTTTTGAATTTATGGACGGTGGCACAATATTCAGGAAGTCCCTTTTGTATATTGGTTGCTAGAGGTTACAGCACATCATAACCGTTCACTGATTGATTGCTGAAGGTTACAGCACAACATCTTCTCACTGCCTGCACACCATGGACTGGGGAGGAAAGGGGACCCACCAATGAACAGAAAACTCATAGAATTTGAGTGAAGTGAAGGTAGAAACAGAGCCCAATGTGAGCAGCATCCCCGAGGATGGGCTGCCAGAAATAATTGACTAGTCATGCCGCCTGCAATAGAAGGACCGTCCAGGAATAGAGAAGTCATATTGGACAAGTGAGACTTACACACAGTTTGTCCTGCTGGTGCAGCTCCTTGTCGGGTATCCAGGGGAAGTCAGCACCTCTTTTTCCTTTACCGTCACCTTCCTTTCCCATCGCCAGCTCAACCCACCTAAGTCAGTGCAGCCTCAGCCAGTCACAGGAGCAATCTAGAGCCCCGCTTTCTGCTCTGCCAACACTGTCCGTGTCCGTGTCCACCCTGCTATGGGGAGCCGGTCAAACGCTGTCCATCTACCATGAGGCCACTGCTGATTGGACAGGACATCTTAGACACCCAGGGTGGAGGCTGCATGTGTTGTGTGTCCACACATTGCGGAGTGTGTGTGCTGGAAAGCAGAAGACGTGAAATCTATTTGTGTGCAAATGGGCAGCTGCTTTGGGTTCCACAACAATGACTGGGGCCTGGGGCAGCTGCCCCTTTTGCCTAGCATCTAACTGATCTTTTTCACATACATACCTAAAAGCACTAAACAGATAATACAGATTCCCATTAAAGCCTACCAAGTTTGACCTGGAAAAGCAAAGGAACATTTATTTGAAGCCAAACGGAACGCTTATCCATAGCTACTCTGTAATGTGTTTTATGAAAGCCCCCACTGACCTTTCAGCATCCAGTGTTTCAATGGTCTAGTTATATGCTTACAATAAAATATTGTGTACCACTAATCTCAATGTACATTGAAAAAAGTTCAGTTTACATATAGATGCCTCATCTCTGGGCTGGATATGTTTGTATTGGTTACGAGTTCCACGTAAGACCTTGCACAGGTTCACGGCAGGCTGCTGCTTCACAGTTTCTATTTTACCTGGTCTCCAGAAGTGAGCATACACCAAAGGTGAGCTCTGCCCAATTATCACACGAATATGCCATTTCTGTTTAACCTCTCTCTTGCCTGAAGAATTAAGAATTACCTCAAATTGGCACAGCCGCCTGCAAGACTCTGCACTTCCTTCTCAAGGACAACCAAGGGAGAACTTGCAGCTTTATTATAGAATCATTTTTAATAAGCCTTTTTAAAGCCGCTGAGAGAAAGGGAAAGTAATTTGGCAGTTGGAAAAAGCTCCGTGAGGGATCCCAAGGCTGCCCAGTTAAGACATTTATGAAGCAATACTTTTGGGACCTCTACTGCTATTTTCCTGGGCCTCAGGGGGGGATGGAAGAACGAAGCTTAGATTCAGAAAGTACTCTGGAGGGATCTGATTATTTCTGCTTGCTATTAGCCACACTCCATGTGAGCTGAAATTATACGGGCAGGGAATTATTACCCAGCCTGTCTAGCAGTGCCAAATCTAAAATGTAAGAGCAAGCCCAAAATGGCAAAAATAGGAAGGAAGGGAGAGCATGTTTCCCCTGCTGCGCTGTAAATGGTTTCACAATAAGTTGACTGCAGTGGGGGAACAGTTGAGCCAGCTTGTCTGCTTCATTTCTAATCCCTACCTGCCTGAAAACTCAGGTGTATTGTATGCGCTTTTCTTTTTTCATTTGTACCTTAATATATTATGCAATGTGATATGTAACAGAGGGTTATACAATATATGAGAACAAATCAGATCTTAAGTACTATGTACTGCCGTCAAGCAACAACCTGCAATGGTATGCAGTCAACTGACTTACAGAATAAAACCAGAACTAAAACAATAATGATGAAAATGATAATAACAACAGCTATAGACATAATAATGCATATACCTCCATGAATAATATGTTTGCAACTTAAGCACTTTAATAATAGAAATGTTAAAATTCTATATTTTTTGGATGTATTTTAAAGTGCATGTATATCCCAAAATGTTTATTTTTTATGTTTTGCATAGAATATGAAGTTAAAAGTATATACAATTTTTTGTTATCTGAGTCCCACTGTTCACGTGTTGTTGCAACAGGAAGTAAGAAAAAATCTCTACTATGTTAAGGGCCGGTTCACACTGGGGCGACAGAATGAAAGCTGTCTCAATATACACCACTGAAGTTGCTCCGACTTCAAAAAAGGTTCAATGGAAGTCGCCCCAAAGTCGGATCCCTTATCTATATTGAAGCGACTTTACAGGAATAAGAAAAGAATTTACACAGTGAATTCCCAGGCAACCCCCTCCCTTCTCTGATTGGCCACAGGCAAAGTCGCCTGGCATAATCGAGTTTTAGGCTGCGTTCACACAGGGGCGATCCGACTTCGGCGTGACTTTGCTAGGTGACTTACAACACGACTTCAACATGACTTCAGCGTGACTTTGGGCGGCTTACAATGCGACTCCATGCCTGGTGAGGGCAGAGAAGGGAGGGAGGGGGTTGCCTGGGTAATTCGAGGGGAGTAACTGTGTAAATTATTTTCTTTTTCCTTTAAGTCGCTTCAATATAGATGGGGGATCCGACTTGGAGGTGACTTCCATTGAATTCTATGGGCACAAGTCGGAAGGAAGTCGACTTGAAGTAGTACAGGAACCTTTTCTGAAGTCGGGGCGACTTCATTAGGTGTACATTAGGATAGCTCCCATTCATTTCAATGGCATTTAAGATGTCAAGCAACTTGGGGCGACCAAGTCGGAGAGCAAGTCGCCCCTGTGTGAACGGGCTCTCAAGTTGCCTTGACATTGCCTCGAAGTTGGCTTGCAAAGTCGCCCCTGTGTGAACGGGCTCTCAAGTTGCCTTGACATGGCCTTGAAGTTGCCTCGAAGTTGCCTTGCAAAGTCGCCCCTGTGTGAACGGGCTCTCAAGTTGCCTTGAAGTTGCCTCGAAGTTGCCTTGAAGTTGCCTCGAAGTTGCCTTGCAAAGTCGCCCCTGAAGTCGGATTGCCCCTGTGTGAACCCAGGCTGAGGGGATTCCCCCATTCACACCTGAACATTTTCATGCTTGTTCCCAACCCCTGACTATGCCTAATGATGCAGGATCCCATTCTTTCTTATTGTCCCTGTTTACAGTTTATAGTCATGTGTTTTTCGGCTCCATAGCGTCCAATGGGAACGCCTGTATGTGTGGGCATGTTTTCTGGTGCTTTTGTGCACCTTTTTTGCTTGAAGAATTTCCTTTGTCCTATAGAACTGCTCTCCATCCCTTGCCCAGCCCAGGAAACAAACTCCTAAAGCTGGATACAGGTGCTAAAAGGCTTGCAATACGCCTATAAAAATGCCTTCAAATTACCTGAAAACTGCTCCAAAATCACCATGAATATGCTCTGCTCAGGGATGAATGCAGGCTTAGACAGCTGCCCCCATTGGAAGATTTACCCTCATCTCTTATTCTGGAGCAACTGTAAAAATGTGTATTTCCTGCTATTTTCTGCCTTAGTGACAATGGTCACCTGGAGAAATAGATGGACATTTTATGCTTGTTGAACTTTACATCAATGTAAGTGCAATAATAGCTACTTTTAATAAATGTTGTCTTATGGAGTCATACTATGGAGCTTCTTTTTGATATTTCCACATATCTGTGGGACTGCTGGGGCAGTGGAAATAAAGAAAAGGAGAAACAGCGTTCTGTGGGACCTGGATATCCATATACAGCCAGGTGGTAGTGCTGTGAATGCTGGTTACCCCCTCGAGGGGAGAGATTTCTGGTGAGTGGAACAAAGAGATGTAGAGACACTGGGCACACTGCATGGTTTCCCTGCATCTCTTTTTTCCCTTTCTTCATTTTTCTGCAGCACCATATCAAGTGATTTCCAGGAGCACTCTACCAAGGACCCATTATCACAGTCTTTGCACGTTTTATGGCGCATCAGATCAAGGATATAAAAACTTATAGCACATGTCACTTTTTGTTTGAATCACCTAAGAGCTTATAAATTGCAGCACCGGTCACATTAATGTAATTTTGCACTAATTTATGAACTGTTTATGCATATAATTCAAGGCACTTTTTCTTTAACGAATTAGCTGCAGGCATTGTATATATAAAGGCAAATAATTTTTAGTATTGGTATAAAAGCATATTTGTGTTCTTTTTGCACAGTCCCTTATGAGGTATACATTGTCACAAGCAGCGCCACACTCACTCCATAACGCTCTATCCTTTCCTGGTTCTACCTTGGTAGTTGTCTGGAGGCAGCAGCTACATACACACTGATTCCTGTCCACAGTGCAGAATCACTCTCAGAAATGATCATGAATCTCCCCAGGACTGACAAAGACATCAATAAAAAATTTGAAAGCAGGGATAGGCAACCTTAAGGAGGTGAAGAAGTCAGAGTTCACCGGGCACAGTGTCATCCCCTCACACCTGATTTAAGCGTCTAACTGCCGTACTACTATTTTGCAACTGCATGCATTGCGCAGCAATCATGTGTTTAAATCAGGTGGAGACGAGGCAAAATATTGCCTCCTCGCCACCTGTCAAACACACTTGGATCGCTTTCAGGGGAGCAGCAGAGCCTGCTGCACTTGTGAATGAGCCCTTTGTTGCATAGGGAAGAGAATTTGTGCTAGGAGGGGGGATATGTGGTAGAAAAGGTGATATGGTAGAGGGGGGAGGGAATTTGTGCTAGGAGGCGATTTTTTGGGGGGGGATTTGTGCTCAGGGGATTTGCAGAGAGGGAGGATTTGAGCTTGGAGGGGGAGTGGGGTGGTTGTGCTGGCGGGGGGGGGGGGGGGTTTCAGCATGGGGGCAGATTTGTACTGGGAGGAGGGGGAATTTATGCTCTGGAATGGCAGGTCAGCAAGCCTAGACTGTGATCTACCAGTCACCAGTCCGAGATCTACTGGTTGCTGACCCCGGTCTAAAGGTTTTGGCTATTAATGCACTTCATCTAGTCAAGAAAAAACTGCTTTTGCAAAAATTGAATGCTATAAAATATATAATGGCGCCGCAAGTGATTACATTTGTGTTGTTAAAAATGACTTTTAATTTTCAATCTGCAGCCAGAAATTGATTTTTTAAGCAAACAAAAAGTGAAATATTGTTTTCTTGCAACCACTGCATGCCCCAGAAATGTATCTGATTGCTCACTTGAATTGCCTCATTGTCCTACCTGTTTTGCATGTGTTACAACACTGGGACTGATCAGGTAAGTATACAAGGCAGATCCTCCCACTTAGCACTCTGGAAGGAGGAAGGGATTTGAATGAATGGTTCCGTATCTAGCTGCAGAGGACTGGGTTTTTCTAATCACAAGTACAGTTTCTCAATAAAGGGTCCAGAATCCACAATTAGAGCAGTCCTTTATTCAGAGGAGATATATCACATCTGGAGTACCCAGATCAGTACCCAATCTACTAGAGCTGCATGATTCTGGCCAAAATGAGAATCACGATTTTTTTGCTTAGAATAAAGATCATGATTGTCTCACGATTCTCGCGGCGTAACATCTTACATATACAAAAAAATTGGGCTAACAGCACTGTTTATTGTTTTTTTTTTTTCAACAACCGCCATCTTGTTCTCTAGGGTCTCTGCTAAAAAATATATATAATGTTTAGGGGTTCTAAGTCATTTTGTAGCAGAAAATACTGGATTTTTACTTGTAAGCAGCAAATGTCAGAAAAAATTTAGTCTTTAAATGGTTAAACTAAACTCTTCTATACATGGGAGTTCAACCCTTTGATCATTTGAAACATAGTATCTTTTTACTTCTTTTATCAACTTGACTTGGCTCTCTGCCCAGACTTGGCAGTCTGCCCAGACTCAAGTCGCTCCGACTTTAGAAAAAGATTCCTGGGGAGACTTCAGGTGACTTGCATTGACTTCTAACAGTCAAGTCACGCTGAGTCGCCCCACGAGTCGGACTCCATTAACTGCACTGAAAATCACGGTAATATGTGATGGAGGTCGCACGTGGGGGGGGGGGGGTGAATTGAGATCTATCTATCTATCTATCTATCTATCTATCTATCTATCTATCTATCTACCTATCTATCACATGCCAAATGGTAGAGTTTGTCAGGACAGTCCTGCATCTAGGTGCTCTTACCCAATGATGCTGCATCCTTGGATCTCAGATTGACCCTTATTTTAGTTACTGAGCATGGAAAGTACCTCAAAATAGGTACTAACTGATGGGATTTTGGCCACTAGCTTTTAATCACACTAGAACCACCAAGAAAGTGGGTGTGATCTTGGCGGGACCACCTTGAAAATGGGCATGTTAAACATGGGCAGTGGATGGAGTGACAGTATAGTGAGGACTGGCAGAAATGAGTTGGTAAATATGCACATGCACACACTAGTTTATTTTCAGCTAAAAAGAAGCCCTGTCTGTCTTAAAATAAAAAAAGTCTTTAAATACACTAAAAAAGCAAACTTTTACTCGCAGGTAATACAGGGCTCCATTCACAGAACCAGATCACACGCGGTATTTAGGTGTTTTTCCCAAATACCTCATGGGATCCTGAAAATGTCGGTATTTACTGCATAAAGCAAAAATGTTCAGTAAACACCACATAAAACAGGAGTGAAAGTCAGTACACAAAAGGTAAAAAAAATGCATACGGTAAATAAGTAGTGGCCCTGGAATGCAATATTTTAGGAACTGGAAGCCACAGGTATCCCTAACAACCAGTAAACAATAGGCTTGTTAAGGAGTGGGCGGCCGCCACATCCTTAACAACCGATGAGTCATCAGCTGGCAGCTGAATGTAAAATTTAAAAAATGCCGGCAATGAAAAATTAAGAAAAAAAACGACATGGGGTCCCCCCCAATCCATATCAGCCCCCCCCCCGTCAATTATTTTTTTAAATGGCATAGGGTCCCTAGAGTATGGGGTGGCACCATCCCCTTATGACATCACCGACTTAGCATGCCACTGGTTGGTGATGTCACAAGAGGGCAGTGCCACCCAGTTATGTCACCAGGTGGCACCGCCCCTTATTTAAGAACTGCCAGAAGGCAGATCTGGCAGACGGCAGGAGAGGTTTTTTTTTTTCGGGTTGGCGGTGGCGGCAGGCATCGTGATTGATGATGGATCTACACTGGGGGGGACATTTTTTTTTGTTTTTTTCAAAATTCTGCCTACTGTCTTTTTTACATTACACTTTTTTTGGTGAAAGAGTAGGGGTAAAGCATCCCCCCATGTTGAGGGCATGTGGCCTGGCATGGTTCAGGAGGAAGGGGCGCTTGCTCATCCCCCTTTCCTGACTTGCCAGGCTGCATGCTTGAAAAGGGGTCTGGTATGAATTTTTGGGGGGACCCCAAGCTGTTTTTTTCTTAACTTTTCATTGCTGCCATTTTTTTTTACATTCAACTGTCAGCTGGAAACCCCGCTGACAACTGATGACACATCTTTTGTTAAGGACACAGCAGCTACCCTCTCCTTAACAACCATGACAGTTACAGGTTGTTAAGGACGCCAACGTCTGCCCGCTCTTTAATGACTAGCTATTTACAGCCTGTGTTAAAGTGGTTGTCAACTCTGGACAACCAATTTAAACTACAGGTAAGCCAATAATAAGGCTTACCTGTAAGTCCCGGGAATATCTCCTAAACATGCACACTTTAGGAGATATTCCCTTTATCTGCATGTGCTGATGTCATCGGCACATGCACACTCAGGAAACGGGCCGCTTGGTGTCATTTCTAAGGGGCTGTTACCGACAGCTCCCATGCACATGTGCACGGGAGTGACATTCACATCACAGCGCCGGAGCCGCAAACCCGGAAGTAACTTCTGGTGGAAAATGTCGGCCCTGTACCCGGAGTGCTGACTCAGATACAGGGCTTTGTTCTAAGGGAAGTATTTCATAACTTGCATATCCCATTAGGCACAGGGAGCACAGTGCACGTCATTCGCTTAGGCATGGGGGGTGGGACAGAACTCTTTTCATTAAAAAAAAGTAAACAAACAAAAAAAGTGATATTTGTGTAGTGGAGTTGAGAAGGATGGAGAGGAGGGAAGATCTGCTTTACATTATAAGAAATGAATAACTACCTGTGAATGTTTGGTAAATGCCACATTCACTGCTTTATAAAGATTCCAAATCAAGAAATGATGCCTTACTGAAAAGCTTGCAGACTAGGTGGCTAAATTCTTAAAAATGAAAATAGATCATATAGTGAAGATGTCTAGGCAAAGCCTTTATTAATTGCTCCTCTATAGCAAGAAGATCAAATATTATGTAGAGAGGAGTTGTTGGAAATAAATGAGGTCAATTCAGAAAGATTATCAAACATGTTATCACTACCTGCTGTCTGATGAAAATGATTAAATGTTTATAATGTCTATTTAAAGTAGGAAGTTTTATTAGGTTGTCAATAGTTAAAGCTCAATTTCATGTGAAACTACTAATCCCATACTTCTACAATATTTAAAAGTGGAAATTGAACATTTTCATAAAAAAAAATTAATATGAGGTAAAATAACTTCTGCGTCGTACTGAAATGACCCTTTTGTACTCTTTGTTCAGGGTCTAATGAAGTGTGACGAGCAGCTCAGACTGGCCTGTTCTATAGACTCAACCAAGAAGGAGATTTTCATATCTGTTTTGCAAAAAATGTGTTTTATTGGCAAAAAACGACATTGTTGTTTTCATTTTCAATTTTCAAACCTCTATCTAATAAAATTGAAACTAATGGGTTGTAAATGTCCCCACTATTGGACCTGCATATTCATTTTGACCAAGTATGTTCACAGGGTATAGACCAACCTTTCTCAACCTTTTCAACACCGAGAAACCCTTGAAAGATTCTCCGATCTTGGGGAACCCTGCTAAAAATTAAAAATCTACAACTCATGATACATTAGTGTGATGTTCAATGAGAAGAATGCTCCTTACACTTGTGGTCATTGGGAAGAATTACCCCCTTACAGATAGCCAAAAAGATCAAAGATGTCATTGAGAATTTATCTGAGAGGTAGAAATTGACCATTGCTCAAGGAACCCCTAGCAACCTGTGGAGGAACCCTAGGGTTCCACGGAACCCTGGTTGAGAAACCCAGGTATAGACCTATAAAACCTATATTTTGGGTCACATGTGCAGAATACTGTTCATTTAGCAGCAGAGATTGAAAATGTAAAGATGATTAAAAACATTTTGAAAATAGCATATTAACCATAGTATGAATGTTGCTAAAAATAACAGTAGAGGTTTTTCCATAGAGACCGTTGTACTTTGTATCAAAGTGAATCTAAAAGAAAAAAACAATATTTTTTTTTATAGAGTAGATAATTAATAAAACTCCTGTTTTTTTGTGCCATCTGTGCCCTAGTAGGGAGACATCTTTTAACTTCCTGTCCTGTAGACACATCTGGAAGTGAGATAATATCGATCTAAAGCAAGGGCAACCCCTCTTAGACAGTTGGCACAAGCGTCCTGGAACATTTCCCCTCTATTTCTGTTCCAGTGACAATTCAAAACCTTGGATTTTCTTTTCAGTCCCAATAACAATGGTGATTAGGAAAAATGGAGAGGGTGAGGAGTCCAAGCATGGACACAGGCAACAATTAAACCTTACCCCACTCTATCCAAAACACAAAAAAGTTTTGGCTTTAGATAGACTTTGAAGGAGGGTTATAAAAGAGCAAAGGGTAAAGCCTCGTACACACGATAAGAGTATCGGAGGAATGATCGCCTGTTTTGTTTTGCATGCTAGTCTCATTCTCATACCTCAGAATGCAACTCTGGAAGTGATGTATTGTAAAGTATTCTTTAGTTTCTAAACATGCATGGTCTTGGTCACACAATTCTTTTTGAACAAATACCATACTAATTAACCACTTCCGGACCGCACACCACACATTTACTGTGGCAGGGTGGTCCGGCTGCACAAAAACAACGTACCTGAGGGTCCTCTGTTGAAGTTGGTGTGATGAAACGCGTCAGTGCGTGACCATATAGCAAATGGTTAGCAACGTGAGACGTGTGCGTTCCACTGCTGGACAGTGAGAGCTGTACCGATTAGCTGGCTCAAGCAGAGCCACCGGGACCTACACGTCAGACTGGTGAATGCGTTTTATGTGATTTTATCAAATGTGAAACTTTTTTACTCGATTGTAAGTGTGATTTTATGGGGGCTTTGTGTGGCAATTAACCGTTTAGAAACAGGATTACGCTATGTGAGTTCCGTTTGTTTCCCACACTAAGCAGCCAGCACCTTGGAGTGAGCAGAAAGAGCAGATAACAGTTCATCCTGTGGAGAGGGATTATTATTATAAAGGTTCAATCATATATGTGTCCTGGTGAGTTTGAACCTCGCGGGGAGTGGGAAACACAAGGTGAATTATTTCGGTGATCGGCTCAATATCACTCACTTTATGGAATACATAGAGATTTGAAGTACTCAGCTCACAAGGTGGATTGGATCACTACACTCCAAATGAGTACGATATAAATAGCGCTGCTGGTTTGGCACTATGGTGTTTGGAATTTATATGGACTATCTGATGCTGAACTTTTTGTGATGTTTGGACTTTATCTAAAGCAGCAGCTAGAGTTGAAAAACATTTCTGTAAACTAAACAGTTTTTATAACCTTTTATAATCTGTTTTAATTATATATCGGTTGTGTATGTAATTTAATTTATCACTGATCTGTCTCGGTAGAGGATCTTTGGGTATAGGGTGTTGAGAAGTGTACTGAGGGCCTATGTATACATTTAGTACCTGTACATTGTTTCCTCTTTAGAGTTGAGTGAACCCGAACTGTAAAGTTCGGGTTCGTACTGGACTTTAGGGTGTCCGTGTCCCGAACCCGGACATTTGAGAAAAAGTCCGGGTTCGGGGTTCGGGTATTTTTTTGCACCTTTTGAATAGCTGCAGGGCAGCCAATCAACAAGCGTTTCACTTGTTTGCCCTTAGAAGCCTCACAGCCATGCCATTAGTAGGCCAGTGCATCATGTGACCCAGCCTCGATATAAGCTGGAGTCACGTAGCACTGCATGTCACATGATCTCATACTAGTGTAGGGGGAGGATGCTGCCGCCGCTGTGAGGGTCAGATTAGCGTTATAAAATCATCTCATACTAGTATAGGGAGAGGTTCCTGCTGCTGATGTGAGGGATAGATTAGCGTTATAAAATCATCTCATACTAGTATAGGGAGAGGTTCCTGCTGCTGGTGTGAGGGATAGATTAGCAGCAGGAACAGA
>BLSH010552221.1:583971-612939 GCA_018402905.1 Glandirana rugosa | reverse complement strand
TGCTGTTATCCTCCTGGCCCCCATGTACTGTGCTCCTCCTGGCCCTTGTGCTGTTCTCTTCCTTGCCCCCTGTATTGTGCTCCCCCTGGCCCCCTGTGCTGTTCTCCTCCTGGCCCCCTGTAATGTGCTCCTCCTGGCCCTCTGTGCAGTGCTGTTCTCCTCCTGGACCCCTGTGCTCTTCTGTCCCCTTGTACTATGCTGTTCTCTCCTGGCCCCCAATACTGTTCTCTTCTGACCCCCCTATTCTCTTCTCTCCTGGCCCCCTTATACTGTGCTGTTCTTTTCTGGCCCCCCTACATGGTGCTCTCCTGGCCCCCCTAAACTGTGCTGTGCTCTCGAGCCCCCCCCATACTGTGCTGTTCCCTCCTGGCTCCCCTATACTTTTCCCTCCTGGATCCCCTGTGCTCTGCCCTGCTGACCCCCTTTACAGAGCGTGTCTCAAGTTTGACCCAGAATTGAGCATCTATGCAAAAGAACAAGCAAAAGATTCACATTAAGGAGGTAAGTTTTAATATTTATTCTATTATTTAATGCTATTTCTAAGCATAATTGGTGTTATATCTACAGCTCACTGATCACATCAATGTTCCGTGAGCTGTAGATATGAAAATTATTTCAGGGGTTCCCCGAGATCTCAGACTTTTGCCAGGGGTTCCTCGAAGGTAAAAAGGTTGAGAAACACTGGTTTAGGGGTTGAAGTATTGCACAGTAAAACACCCATTTGACCACAATGCAGTGGTGCAATGTCATTCATTTTCAATGGCACATGATTGCACCCTAGCCGTGTGGCACAACACACTTGCATTGCAAAGCACCACAATGCACAGATGTGAAATATCTGTGTGATGTAGTGGGCTGTATTAAAAAATAGTGCATGTCCGTTTTATGGAAAGGTTAAAGTTAACAGAAACCAAATAACTAAAGTCTCTTAGCTTGTTTTTACTTGGTTTACATGGTTTTAAAGACTAACTTTTTTTACCTTAAAGCATTCATTGCATTAAGGTAAAAAAAACATTTGAGGTGAAGTTATTTTTACCTGAGCCCCATTTCGGTCCAGCGCTGTGCAAGAGAGCAGCTCACGTGACCCGCCACATCTCTCCTCTCTCGGCCTGACAGCTGCAGGGGGCGGGACAGAGGAGAGCGGATGGCGGAGGCGCGTAAACTGACCATGGTGTCAGGGCTCAGCAGCCAAGAATAACCATGGTCAGTTTACAAAGGGGAGGGCAGAACCAGGCAGGATCAGACAGGTATATCAGGTGATACATTGGGCCAAATGACACAGCACAAGCACTGTGCTGTATAACATGCTTTAAAGGAACAGGATCTTTTTTTTTTTTTAGGTTAACAAACACATTAAGCATAAGTTAAAGTATTTTTTTTTTAATCAGCACAAGAGACATTACTTACATTTAATACAAAGTGTCCCTGGTGCCAGCTGTCATAGTGGCAAAGTACTGTACTGGTCAAAGGGCATGCATAGTCAGCACTCTTGATGAGTGCCAGTCACAAGTCTAGTGCTGGTATCCTAGAAGACTACGGCTGCGGGGTAAGGGAGGGGGGCAGAGGACTTCAGATTTCCACTATGACAGCCAGCATCAGCACAAGGGACACTTCACATTAAATTTAGATAATGTCCCTTATGCTGTACTTTTGTTCTTTCAAGACCTATCTTTCATTAAAATAATACCTGATGATCCTGCCATAAAGATCCCTGCACCTGCACTTTCTACAATATGGTGACTAATATTTGTCTTCCAATTGCTTTCCAGCATGGTCACCCTGTCCTGTACCTACTGGTAAAGACTATAAGCGGATGAGTCAATGTTCACTGCGCAGGCACAATCTACTGTTGTCATCATCAGAAAGTCTGCTGGGAGCAATGATATGCAACTACCACTGGATCAAGTGCATGTGCTGAAAAGCATATTTTTAAAAAATGGTTCTTGTTTATGATACATACTATTTTTTTTTCAAATATGTCTTTGAGTTATAGTTGACATCTAAAGAATGTATCTGTAATAACCTGTACAGCTCATTATACCTAGGCCATGCTATATAAAAACATCAACATGTGCAGGGACACACACAATTCGACATTATTACATCAAACTTTTTATGCAAAATTATGCAATATAATTCAAAATGTTTTTTCATTAGATACAATCACATTGTAGCATATATGCTTTAAATTAGGGATGTCTGATCTCTCTGTAACAGCCAAATATCATCAAACTCTTTATGTATATTTACAATTTTGCTTAGCTAAAATTGTATTTTCTTGTTTTACTTTTGCATGAAACTAAGACATCCACTTATATTACCTTAGCACCTTATATACCTGTAGCACCCTCTACCTATGGAGGTCAGAGTTTTTGTCAGAGTAGGTAAATTTAAGCAGGCCTAGCTGGAAGCTAATCCTGTTTGTTTTGATTTGTGTGGGCTGGGAGTGGCCCAGAATAGCAGCGGGTGACTCACAGGCAGCATCACTGATACCTCCCCTTTCTTTCTAGAGGCTTCTGGAGTGTTTTAGAAAGAGAAAGGAGGGGAGGACAGGTGGAGCTGTCTGGGGTGTTTGGGGAGCTCTGACCAATGCCCAACCTGGATTGGCAGAGGGCAGACCTCCCTAAATACCTAGGGCCAGCCCAGTTGGGGAGGAGAGTTTGGGAGGAATAATTGGAGATGGAGTACTAGCTGTCGTGGCCTTTTGAGGGAGCCCCCAGTCTGGGGGGTGACCTTGGGCTAGAGCTCGGGAGTGGAAAGGACCCTCGTACAAACCACATGAGGTGTCCTGACCAGGAGCAGGAGAGGACAGTGGAAGGTAATGCCAGGCAAAGTCTACAAGAGGGATCCACCAGGTGTTGGTGAGTGGCACACTGCCAGGAATGCTGGGGAAGCACACTGGAGCGGATTGGGAGAGAGAGAGAGACAATCTGGGATGAGTGTAGAGCAAGCAGGACTGTTGTGCCATGGGCAGTGGAGTTTGGGCAGCTGCGGCCATGAGGCAGGGCCTGAAGAGGATTAGCTGTGATCAGTAGTTCACCAAGGATGGCTAGCACTTAAACTACCAAACCTTTTTCTACACTACAGGGCCCTGTGGTCCCTGCTTGCAAAAGGCATTCCCCAAGGCCTGGCTGGAGCCAGGGTCAGGCCTACCCATGTGCTAGCTGTGCCTGAGGAGAAGTGATGTGCTGGTGAAAGTAAGGAGGTAACGGTCTGCAAGCAAGTTTGTGCAGGAGTGTATAGATGTACAGGGAGTGTACATAGTTCAGTCCCAAAAGCAAGTTTGCAAATGCCCTATCCTGGGCATCTCATAAATTCACATTCCCATCCAAGTTAAATTCCCCAATAAAAATAACAAAGTTCTGGACTGATTCATGACTTTGGATGGCTGTGAAATGTGGGACTGACTGGGCAGGGTGACTGGTGGACCATAACACTCAGCAGCCCGAGGGGGGTACCGCTACATACCCCTCCCACGAGTGTCTTACATAAATACAATTGTTATGCAGTTTAGCTCTTTAAGAAAAAAAAATCTTAACTGTGTTGTAAATTTAGGCTGTAATCCTTGACTATCCATATCATCTTAAAAATAGACCTTTACAAGAAATTTCTTCCTGCATTAAAAATGTCCTCAAGTATAGTGAAAAAGCCTAAAGTGACACAACAATCCTCTCCTAAAGAATCAATTGGTTTGTAATCTGGATGGCTATGCACATAATTCAAGTAGAAAAGAATGAACTTGCAGCTCCCAGGCAACATGAGATACAAACGGCAGCAAGGTTTAGATATCAGGATGTATAAACACCGGTCTTGCAGCTCTGTGTAGCAGACAGGGAAGGTCAGCAACTACAGAACCATAAAGAAAAAAATAGCGTACCGATCTGGTGCAATGGAATTCAAAATGTATTATACAGTATAATGCTAAAATGCACTCACAGGGGTGTGACATAAAAGTGCTTATCTGGTGGCTCAGGTTGGTGCACTCTTATTGTCTTTCATGTTTCTAATAAGCCTAGTAATAGTGCATGGAAAAAAAATGTTTTTCCTGCCTGCTAATGTTGCACATTTTAGTTATGGCTGTTATTGGACAAACATTTAAATAATGGAATACAAGTAAATTCAGCATAGCTTCCACAGAGTCAGTAATACCCGATGACAAATCTTCTAAGATTGTGTAAATGAAACGAAGGGGCCAGAAGTAGCTCCAAGGCAGGAGCGGAGCAACTTGGCAGTAGGATGCCCTTGTGTAGGACAATGGCTCCATTAATGATAATCAACGTCTGCTACTTCAAGTGCTTTGTGTAATTTCAGAGTTCGGCTTCTCAAATTGTTAATGGAGTTGTAATGTCCACCAAAAGACATAAATCATAGGTGGGGGGCAAGGACGAGGGATGATCGACACATACACTTTTACCTGTTTAATACACTAGTCTTTGTTCTAAACAGCAAACTGTCATTTTAAATAATTCACCGCAACCAAGTTGTGCAATTTTAGTAAACATGCATTTTATTTTCCTTCTTCTATCTATCTATCTATCTATCTATCTATCTATCTATCTATCTATCTATCTATCTATCTATCTATCTATCTATCTAGCTATCTATCTATCTATCTATCTATCTATCGGTTTTGCACTGGTATTAGCCCTGGAAACTGTGGTAGTATTTTACATATTTGATATATAAAAATGTAAAACTGATCAGGGAAAAATAAATTATGGAATAACTCTCTCGGGTTAGACTTACGTGCTGATTACATATGCAAGCTCTGCTTCTTGCTAAGTAGTGCTGCACAATGCTGATGCCTTACTTACCTCTTTTCCAGCCATAACCTGTGGTCAGCTGCACTCCTGGAACCATGAAAACTCTTCTGTTCTTCTTTTCTTCAGCTTCCTGTACTTCCTTCTAGTGAACATGACATTCCAGGAGGCAGCCATGTACCAGTAGGCTAGGCTTGCTTGGCTTATAGGAATGGAGACTGCCATAGGTGACGCTACATTAGGCTATATTCCCTGGCCACTAGTACAGAAACAACCATAACAGTATATGTTTTGATACAATTGGTTGATTTTTGTAAAACACAAGATACAATGTCCGGTGCATAATTATTCCAAACAGTGATAAGGTCTCACATATTTAGTATCCCTATACAGAATTATAAGTATGCTCATGCTGTGTGTGAAAAATATCTTATTAAATTGACAACGTTGTGTAAAAAAATGTGTGTGTGTGTATGTGTGTGTGTGTGTGTGGGGGGGGGGGGGGGTATTTGTACTGTTCTGGCATTTTAGATCCTCAAGAAATGAGGAGGCATCCAGTACATCAGAGCTGATTGATTTTCAATTATATATATACACTATATATACATGCACATGAAATTTAATGGCATCCCAGTGTAGGGTTCAATATTGAGTTGGCCCACCCTTTGTAGCTATAACAGCTTCAACTCTTCTGAGAAGGTTTAGGAGTGTCTATGGGAATGTTTGACCATTCTTCTAGATGCGCATTTGTGAGGTCAGGCACTGATGTGGACGAGAAGGCCTGGCTCGCAGTCTCCGCTCGAATTTATCCCAAAGGTGTTCTATTGGATCGAGGTCAAGTTCCTCCACCCCAAACTCACTTTTGACAATATATTGTATATATATATATATATATATATATATATATATATATACCATCGTTTCAGACTAATTTTTTTTTTTTATCAAAAAAATGCAGCAGAATACATTTTAGCCTAAATTTATGAAGAAAGATTATTTATATGTAAAATGTTATGGCAAAACTATGAAAAACATTTTTTTTTCAAAATTTCAATTTTTTTTGCTTTATATAACAAAAAACGATAAACCCAGCTGTGATTAAATATGGCCAAAAGAAAGCTCTATCTGTCTGAAAATGTGTCATTCAATTTGTCATTCAAACTGTGACAGCGCTGAAAACTAAAAAATGGCTTGGACTGGAAGGGGGTGAAACAGACTTGAAGTGGTTATTATAATGCTAGAGACATGACACTTCTAAAAGCAGGCACCTAAAAATCTAGCACTTAGAGACCTAGCACCTAAAAGCAGACTGCTAAAGACATGGCACCTAAAAACAGCAACGAGAAACCAGATACCTAAAAGGATCGCCAGACATCTAGAATTAGGCACCTACTGTATGAACCTGACACCTTAAAGCAGTGAATAAAAGACCTGACACAGACATTTAGACACCTGGAACCACAAAGCAGGCATCTAGGTACCTTGCATGTAAAGCTCTAGAAGCTAAAATCAGGCACCTAGAGACATGGAACTTAAAAGGAAACATCTAGAGACCTAGCACCTAAAAATAGTTGATATGAGATGAGACCTAACACAAACACCTATACACCTAGTACCAATAATCAGGCACCAAGAGACCTAGAACCTAAAAGCAGGCACCTAGAGAATTAGCACCTAAAAGAAGACACTAGTCTGCCCATACTTTAACTTCACATGCACATTGAACACTTCTACTTGGGTTACTGAAGAAGATAAAGAATGAATGTGCAGTTCTCTGTGTGCCCACATTTAGGTTTTTCTATCACGTGATACCTTTATCCAAGTTCTATGTTACTTTAAAGGAAATGTGTAGCTGTTTGGCATATTGTGTTCTTTTTTTATTTATAATCGTCAGAAATAAAACAAATCACATTTAAAAATGATTGGTAAATATGAAATATTGCACATAATTTTTTCATATTTTATTTCAAGCTAAGGAGCAAAAAAGAGAGTAACTTGCAACCCTATTGGCCCCAGTAACAAACTTCAATTTCCAGACAAATGTGATTTCTCCATACTGCCATCTGAGGTAGAGAGGGAACAATCATACATGAGGTGCTCTAAGACCTTATCCAGATTCGAACTCTTAAAAATTAAATTTAGGATCATGTGAGGCAATTTTTCCTGATTTGCAGTATTCTACAGTAACAATGTCAGAATGAAAGTAAGTGAGCATTGAAGTGATATTAAAGCTTCTTTTCTTAAAATAAAAACATGTTATACCTACATGCTCTGTGCAATGGTTTTGCACAGGGCAGACCCGTTCTTCTTGGGTTCCCCACAGGCACTCCTGGCTCCTCCCCCTTTGACCAGTGCCCCCAATACCAAGCCACTTGCTATGGGGCACTAGTGGGTGCTCACTCCCAAGCCCCGCTCTATGCGTCCATAGGACACATAGAGATGCGGCTCTGCCCTGCCTTCTGCTCTCTCCTCATTGGCTCACTTGCTGTGATTGACAGCAGTGGGAGCCAGTTCCTCCTGTTGATGTGTTTCAGCCAATGAGGAGACAGAGAACCAGGCAGCGGAGGCTCCTGGGCACATCGCTGGATTGAGAGGGAGCTCAGGTGAGCATTTGGGGGCTGTGGGGGGAGCAGCACACAGATGGTTTTCTACCTTCATGCATAGAATACATGAAGGTAAAAGAAAATCTTCAGCCATGACAACCACTTTAACTTTGTGACACTTTTAAGATTTCCTTTATAGAAAGTGACTTGGAATAATTCAACCTGAACAAATCCTTGGAATTACCCAACATTCTAAAATCTTAGGGTGATTATCATTAAATATTGTTGTCTGGCTGTTCCTACATCTAAAAGCGCTCCTTAGTGAATATGTACCGCAGTCATTCTCTATCTGGCAGAGGTCTTGTTATCATCATAAACTGAGAGGTTTTCCTGTAAGCCATCACTTTATGGCATTCTTAACTATGACAGTAAAATATGACCGCTAGCAGCCCTGTCACCCTCCGTATGAGCCTCACCCCCCTCCCTCTATGTGACTTTCAGATGCGCAGAATCTCCTTCAGCCATCGCGTTCCACTAATGGGAACAATTCATTTAACCTGTGCTAGATATATAGTTCAACACCATTGTAATGTACAGAGCATTGAAAAAGGTGCAATTAATCGTGTTCTTCTTTCCTGATTGATGCAGAGAAGAGGTTCCACAGACATATATATGTATAAAGTAGTTTCCAGACACAGAAAGGTCCTTCCAGTAAATTACTATCATTAAATCAGACCCATTATCTTAACCCTACACAGACACTAGGCTAACATCCTGGCAGACTAAGAGTGGTAAATCAGTCATGCAATACTGCACATCTCAACTGTTCATTTAATTTAAATTCAGCTATATATGTTCAAGTATGTATAACAATAAACACATCAGACACATAATAACTGGATTTATAATCCACTGCAATAAAGTTAGCTGTAGATGTTAAGCAATAGTTGGCCAATAAGTGACCTGACTGTTTCAAGATTGTCTATCCTCGTAAATACTGTATCCTACCCATTTGATAGACTTTTCCCTGAGACGTGTCACCTTCAGATATGTAAAGTGGTCTAAACGTATCAATGGCTATACCAGTTGTCTGCTTATTGTCATTAAATCATTAGGAATAGTTGATGATCATTGAATGTCTATAAGTATGCTAAATTACAGAAACATTACTAAGTATGCATATCACTGGAAAGTCTTCCCTGCTTCTGTGATGGCTGTGATAGGTATTACTTGACTCTATGACATGCAGATGAGTCACTTGACTCACTTGACCAGCCACATTTAACACATGAAACCTCTGCACTGGTGGCCAGTGAGAATAATTCTTCTTACACCAGTGGTAAGTGGGAAGACTTCTTACACCAGTGGTAAGTGAGAAGACTTCTTCTTACACCAGTGGTAAGTGGGAAGACTTCTTCTTACACCAGTGGTCGGTGAAAAAAATGCTTCTTACACCAGTGGTCAGTGGGAAGAATTCTTCTTACACCAGTGGACAGTGGGAAGAATACTACTTATAGTGGTGGTCAGTGGAAAGAAAGTTTCTTAAAGTTGTGGTCAGTGGGAAGAATGCTTCTTAACCACTTCAGCCCCGGAAGGATTTCACACTTTAGGACCAGAGCACTTTTTGTGATTCAGCACTGCGTCGCTTTAACTAACAATTGCGTGGTCGTGCGACGTTGTACCCAAACTAAATTTGTGTCCTTTTTTCCCCACAAATAGAGCTTTCTTTTGGTGGTATTTGATCCCCTCTGCGTCATTTCTGATTGCCGCTATAAATAAAAAAGAGTGACAATTTTGAAAAAAAAAACAAAAAAAACAGTTTTTCTTACTTTTTGCTAAAATACAAATCCAAAAAAAAAAAACAAAAACATTTTTTTTCATTGGTTTTAGCCGATTTTTATTCTTCCTCATATTTTTGGTTAAAAAAATTGCAATCGGCGTTTATTGATTGGTTTGCGCAAAAGTTGCCCCGTTTACGGATGCTGAGAATTAATTTCTGGGGTTTTTATTTATTTATTTTTTTATTAGTAATGGCGGCGATCTGCGATTTTTAGCGGTACTGCGATATTGGGGCGGACATGTCAGACCATTTAGACACTTTTTTGGGACCATTGGCATTTATACAGCGATCAGTGCTATTAAAATGCACTGATTACTGTGTAAATGCCATTGGCAGTGAAGGGGTTAACCTGAAGGGGGAGCTCTAAGGGGTTAACTGTGTTCCTTCACTGTGTTCTAACTGTATGTGGGTTGGGCTGGCAGGGGGAGAGGAGTGATCAAGGCTTCCATATACAGGAAGCCTGTGATCACAGCCCTTCCCCCTCTGTCAGAACGGAGATCTGTGTTTACATACACAGACCTCCGTTCTCTCACTGCGGGGGGGGGCCTTCGCGGGTAGCCGGCGGTGATCGAGTCCGCCCTACTCGCTCTCTGGCCCCCCCGGACACAGTGAGCATGCAAGCCTGCCACTGGCGGTGAGCGCGCGCTGACAATGCTAGTTACCCCAGCCGTCGTCAGGTGACGGCGGTTCGCGATAACGGCCCATCCTGCCGCCGTCACGCCGTCTGTGGGCGGTCGGCAAGTGGTTAAACTTGTGGTCAGTGGGAAGATTGCACCCTTACAGATAGTTAAAAAGATCATTGGCATCAATGATTTCTTATCTGTGAAATCCCCCAACACTGAGACAATACATACCGACCATTATTTCATTCTTTAAAGCGGAGTTCAACCCAAAAGTGGAAGCTCCACTTGTCTGCTTCCTCCCCCTCTCTGGTGCCATATTTGGCACCATTTGGGGGGGGGGGCGGGTACCTGTTTTTGACAGATACCCGTCCCCACTTCCAAGAGATCCTGCCACAGCAAGATCACTCGGAAGTTTGGCCCCCTTCTCCTTCCTTCAGAAAGTGCAGCTTCACTGCTGGTTTCCCTTACCATGAATGGCAGCGGCAGCACCCAAGAGCCAATAGAAACATCAACTGCGGTGCCAACATTGCTGGATTTCAGGACAGGTAAGTGTCCTAATATTAAAAGTCAGCAGCTACAGCATGTGTAGCTACTGACTTTTATTATTTTGCTGGGGGGGGGGGGGGGAGGGGGGAATTCCACTTTAAATGGCTCTAAATCACCATATACACAGCTTCATTTAATAATTTCCCTTTGGGATTAATAAAGTTTTCTGAATTCTGAATTCCATCTATATTTCAGTAATGAAGGATTAACATCACAGTAAATTATCATGAGATTATATTCTAGGTCACTGTTATAAAGTTCATCTTTTGTATGGATATATTTGTAAATCCTTCCTTGTTCTTCAATGTATCAACATGTGTGGAAATTGTTGCTAATTACTATGTCTACATGCTATTGTGTTTCTTTACTTTCAATAAAAACTGCTGAACAAGAAATGGCACATCAGCACCTAATTGGAAATGCATCTGCATATACCGTTATCCCATATTCTCCCTGTAAAATCCCAAAAATACCCGCTGAGCCTCCCAAGAAAGTCCACCCAATGCAACTTCCTGTGATGGTGTGATAACTATGCTGCACTGCTCCTGATTTGAGAACAAAGCTGCCAGTCTCATGAAGATTGTGCCTGCTTGCACTATAGTGGGATGAAGAAATGATTCAGGTGTTGTGTTTATCAGCATTGTTACTGCTGATCAATAAGCCAGTAGCTTGCCAATCAACTCCTAGCCACACCTAGTCCTGCCCACTGCTTTCTGGATTGACAGCTCTGCCAATGCTTTGGAATCTCTTCCACTGTGAGCCGAAGTATCTGGGAGGGGGACAATGAAAGACACAAATAAAGGAGGATTTGACTCAGTCAATTTCAGACCTGTGTATCACAGAGTAAACAGATTTGTTACTTGAGCCTTTAGATGTACTGTAAGTAAGGCGTCCAAAATATAGGGTTTTTGTCTGATGAAGATCATGTCTATTTAGAGAAGTGCCCATTTATTCACGATGGTCAGACCCCTTTACTTCCATTTCACACAATTCCCTGCATTTCTGGACAGGACCAGGGATTTTAAATTCTTCTGCTTCCCTCCCCTGCAGCTCAAAGAGGCCACACCTGATGTGACAAAAGGTGGCTGGCCAAGTGATTTGCAGCCAGGTTAGAGCCTCAATACTGTCATTACCCTGATGGGGGCAGCCAGACTGGAGTATAATAGCACTTAACATCTGTAGAAGACCAAGCCACTGTAGGGAGCCCTCCCTGATTGCTAGCAGAGTACTTGGGCCCCTCCAGCTTTTCCCCCGAGTAACCAGAACTACTTTGCGCTTCGCTGTGATATCTGTACTGATTTACTAGAAGTAGTGATTCTCAGCTAGACTCTCTGTTACAGAGTCTTATGCTATGTAGCCACATCTTACGCTGATTGAGCCACATAGACATTGCTGTGAAGAATCCATGTTTGTGCAGCTTTCATATGTTTGCACAGCCTTTATTATTTTGTGGTGTATACATGGTTTTTGCCATCCTGAACTTGTTTTACCTTATTGCATCTAACTTTGCACTTGTTTAGTAAACTGCAAGTTAGGGTCCTTTCACAAGGGCGCTCAATGTGCAGAGACAGACCTGTCAGAGCACCACTCTCCTCTATGGGGAGATCGGATGAAAACGGACAGGCAATCCTATCCGATCAGGGTCACCATCTGTCTGGATTTCACAAACAGGATCGGATAGCAGAGGGTGTCAGCAGGAAATGTCACTGCTGACATCCGCCACTCTATAGGAGTGAATGGAGGGTCCAATCAGGTCCGCCTGAAAAACTGGCAGGCGGACCTGATCGGCAAGCCCGTGTGAAAGGGGCCTTACAGTTACTGTTAAATTTACTGATGTTGTCAATTTCACCAGATCCCCTCAGCCAGCTGCTATTATTTAGATAGACCAGTGAGTTAGGTCGGCTACACACAGAGTGAATTTCTTTCTTGCAACCACAGGTTGGAGGGAGAAAATGTGCTCAATTCCCCCATCAACACAGACAGTGTTAATGTGGGAATCCCTCCTGCCAGGCCTTTGTCTTCTCCCGGCGCCCCCACCAGGAGAAGGCAGTGATTATTTCTAGCGGCTATGGCAGCCGCTAGCAACAATCGCAAGAGAATCCGGCAGGCTGGTTGTACCCAAGTTGTTTGATCGATCAACTTGGTACATTCAGCCTGCCCATTAATAGTTTGAATCTTGGCTGGTTCCTGCTGAACTGGCCGAGATTCAAATCATGTATGGCCGGCCTTGGGTGCCTAGCTTCACAACTATCTACTGCTTGCGTTGATGTAAATATGCATGCTTAGGTGACTTCCCTTTGAAGTATATGGTTAGTTCTAATTTCTGTTATTGACGCTCATTGTTAGAGTGCACTAAAAACAGGACTAGGGATGTATACAAACAATTGGATTAATACAAAATGTACAATACAATCATGTTGAAATATAGTTGCTGAATATGAGAGACCAGGGTTTACATAGTATTGAAATAAATCAAAGCTAAATTACTTATCACTCATCAGTTTTCTTCCCCAGGAATGGTACTACAGAAGCCCAGATGGTATCACAGGACTATCATGCAGTGTTCAACCATTGCAATTAGCTCACAGCATGTACAATATCCCTGTAGAGGCACTATGCCCTTTTGTGCTGATCCTTTACTATACTCCTCTGTATTACTGCACTAAGATCTTACAAATGGTTTTTTAAGTGGTTTAACACAACAAAAGCACACACATCACAAAAAAATACATATCGGACATTTACAATATTTCTAGTGTATGTACCCAAACACCAGATACATCATTTTGTACCTCTAATTAATAGTTGCCATTTCACAGAGGCAGAAGTCTTTTTCTTTTATAGCATGGTCCAGATAAAAGATGGTGTTTTAACTTAGAGAAATGACCAGAGCAGAGCTTGAGTTTATGACTCAGTAAAGCTTCTCTCTTATGTTTGTTAGTCCTTGTAAACCTTGCTGTATGTGATATAGTGTGGACTAGGGACCACGCAGAGAATGGCCTTTTTTCAGTGTATTACACACTGCACACCATTCAATTTTTTTTCCAGCTCTTGCAACATTTTATTTTTTCTTATTATCTATTTACCTGACGTAATTTGAGGTTTTTACTTTTGATTTGAAAAAAGCTATTTTCAAACAGGGTGCCAATGTAACAACACTCTGCAAAGGTGTACAGAAATCTGTAGGCTAGATTCTATGTCTACTGAATAAGCTTAATGATCAAAGCAAGTCTATCAGGTCTAGCATCTCTTTTCAGTTCCTACACCGAGTGTTACATCACCAACTGTTTTCTCCGTAGGCACAAAGCAGTGTCATTTATGCCAAGCTGAAGGAGGGAAACATAAATGTGGATTCTGAGCACCCTCTGGTGAGATCACAGAGGGCATTTATGAATGCTTATGTGAAGGTTTAACAGGCTCACATTGAATTCAGCCAGACAATAGGCAAGTGCTGTCATAGCTGAGTAGATGCGTTTTGTGCAAAACAAGTTGTGCAGTGTCTTTAAATAACGTGTTCTATAGCCTCAGTGGAATATAGTCTTCTTTTACTGTACACTCTCCTAAACACATCTGCAATTGTTCAATATTCTTTAACTTCTCAAAGAATAATTATGGACTAATTAAAATCTGGATATTTGTTTTAAAATAAGGAGCTAATGAAATAACTAAGTCTAACCAATTAACATGTTGAGCTTACACATTTAGTGATTTCCATGAGAACAGCTATGTATAGTCCCTGCCTGATATGCTCAGTTATATACAGCTAAAGATGTGACTCTTGCATCAGGAAAGATGATCTTTCCTTCTTTGTTCAGGCCTACTCAGTTATGACATCCTGGGAAAGATGGGGTCACACATGAGAACAAAGGTTCATGCTTCTCTACATTGGCTAGATATTAAAGGGACAGTTTTTGTTAGACGCTAGAGCATCTTAGATTGTAAGCTCTAATGAGCAGGGCCCTCTGATTCCTACTGTATCGAATTGCATTGCAATGGTACTGCATGTTCTTATGTTGTAAAGAGCAGCGTAAACTGTTGACGCTATATAAACCTTGCATAGAATTAAAAATAATAGTAATTAAGCCACCTAATCATTTCTAATATCATTTAAGGACTATCACTCAGGAGATATATGTGCTTATTACTGGGTCTTTATTAATTTAGCCTTAATGTGGCTTTTATTAATGTAGGTGTCACTCATGTTTTTATTTGTTTTTGATAATATGGAGAATGCAACATAAGATTCTGGAACATGCAAATGTGGGTAGGAACTCACAAAACCCCAAATGGGCAGGAACAGTCAGGAATTATGGCAGGGAGATCTCACTTTTGGAATCTAAGCAAATTAATAAGCCAGAAGCTGACTCAGGCCCACCAGGGTCTACCTATAACTACTGTTTTTATTTTATATTATAGAGAATGCAACAGAAGATATTGGGACATGTAAAGGTTGTCAGGAACTCATAAAACTATAGATGGACAGCAAAGATCAGAGATTATGGCAGGGCGATCTGACTATTGAAATCCAAGACATATAAAAAGCTTGGGGCTGACTCAGGCCTACCAGGATCTACCTATAACTAAAATTTCATTTGGATGCAGAAATCCATTAGGAGATGTGGCCCTTACAAGTGTTGGTCTCACTTCCTGGATGGTATTTTTTTCTGTCTTATATGATGCAGAATGCTAGGACATGCAATGGTGGCCAGGAACTCACAAAACTCCAGATGGACAGGAAAGGTCAGAAATGATGCTGGGGAGATCTCCAAATTGGAACTTAAGACATATACAAAGACCAGTATCTACCTATACCATAAAAAAAACATAAAACATAAATTATCATGTGACCATGAGAAAACGGTGGAGTAATCCAAAAATCAAGTAATAAGACATGTAAAGGGACAAAAAAGTAATTTGCTTTCATATAAAATATAACACATTAAAAACCCTTTCAAGATGCAAAATGGCTCCTAGCATATTTTAATATGAATCAAAGTCATTTGTTTTAAACCCACAAAGCACATCCCATTCTGTCTCAAAGGTCTTTTTATAAGCGGAAATAAGGATGTAATAAATGTATCAGCCCTCCAATGACAAAGGTCACATCTTATCTTACACCTGTACTAACAGTCTTCGGAGCATATGTAAGTGTGCATGCGAGTGCTTTATTCAAACCCCAGCACACAATCGTGCACAGCTGCCTGTTCTCATTCATTGCAATGGACGGCTGTATGCTGCAACAGTGAGTCCTGGGGAGGGATTACATAGGATCTGCAAATTCTACAGCCCATATATGGCTGCGTGCATGAAGCCTATTAAATAAAGCATATATGAACTAATTGAACTAAAAACATACAATTAAATGAATTGGACCCCATATCTACTCACATAATAGAATATATACAGTATCTCACAAAAGTGAGTACACCCCTCACATTTTTGTAAATATTTTATTCTATCTTTTCATGTTACAACACTGAAGAAATGACACTTTGCTACAATGTAAAGTAGTGAGTGTACAGCTTGTATAACAGTGTAAATTTGCTGTCCCCTCAAAATAACTCAACACACAGCCATTAATGTCTAAACCGCTGGCAACAAAAGTGAGTACACCCCTAAGTGCAAATGTCCAAATTGACCCCAAAGTGTCAATATATTGTGTGGCCACCATTATTTTCCAGCACTGCCTTACTCTCTTGGGCATGGAGTTCACCAGAGCTTCACAGGTTGCCATTGGAGTCCTCTTCCACTCCTCCATGACATCACAGAGCTGGTGGATGTTAGAAACCTTGCGCTACTTCACCTTCCATTTGAGGATGCCCCTCAGGTGCTCAATAGGGTTTAGGTCTGGAGACATGCTTGGCCAGTCCATCACATTTACCCTCAGCTTCTTTAGCAAGGCAGTGGTCATCTTGGAGATGTGTTTGGGGTCGTTATCATGTTGGAATACTGCCCTGCAGCCCAGTAGGGGTATTCTCACTTTTGTTGCCAGCGGTTTAGACATTAATGGCTGTGTGTTGAGTTATTTTGAGGGGAAAGCAAATTTACACTGTTATACAAGCTGTACACTCACTACTTTACATTGTAGCAAAGTGTAGTTTTTTCAGTGTTGTCACATGAAAAGGTCTAATAAAATATTTATAAAAATGTGAGGGGTGTACTCACTTTTGTGAGATACTGCATATATATATATATATATATATATATACACACACGTGCATCCACAAATATATAACAATATGCATATACACACAATGGGGTAGATTTACTAAAGTCAAATAGGCTGTTTAACCACTTCAGCCCCTGAAGGATTTCCCACGTTAGGACCAGAGCACTTTTTGCGATTTGGCACTGCGTCTCTTTAACTGACAATTACGCGGTCGTGAGAAGTTTTACCCAAACAACTTTTTCCCACAAATAGAGTTTTCTTTTGGTGGTATTTGATCCTCTCTGCGTCATTTCTGATCACCACTAAAAAAAAAAAAAGAGCGAAAATTTTGCAAAAAAAACCAGTATTTCTTACTTTTTGCTAAAAGACATATCCAAAAAAAAAAAATAAATAAAAAAACGAATTTATTCATTGGTTTTGGCCGATTTATATTCTTCTTGCTCATATTTTTGGTAAAAAAAAAAAATCGCAATTGGCGTTTATTATTATTATTATTATACAGGTTTGCGCAGTGCTTTACAATATTAGGGCTGACAGTACAATTACAATACAGGAGGAATCAGAGGGCCCTGCTCGTTAGAGCTTACAATCTAGGAGGGAGGGTTGAATGATACGAAAGGGCAGTAATTGCGGGGGATGAGCTGATTGAGAAAATAAGGAGTGTAGTTGTTAGGTGGTGGCAGGATAGGCTTCCCTGAAGAGAAAAGTTTTCAGGGATCGCTTGAAGGTGGATAGATTTGGGGACATTCTGGCCGATTGGGGTAGGGAGTTCCAGAGGATGGGAGAGGCTCGGGAGAAGTCTTGGAGGCGAGTATGAGAGGAGGTGATGAGGGAGCTGGAGAGCAGGAGGTCTTGGGAGGAGCGAAGAGGACGGTTAGGTTGGTATTTTGAGACTAGGTTGGTGATGTAGCTCGGAGCAGAGTTGTGGATGGCTTTGTAGCTGATTGTTAGTATTTTGAATTTAATTTGTTGGGCGAGTGGCAGCCAATGGAGGGATTGGCAGAGAGGGGTGGCAGACGTTGAACGGTTTGTAAGGTGGATGAGTCTGGCAGTGGCATTCATGATGGACTGAAGGGGGGGTAGTCTATTTAAAGGTAGGCCAGTGAGGAGGGAGTTGCAGTAGTCGAGACGAGAGATGACCAGGGAGTGAATCAGGAGCTTTGTGGTTTCATTGGTTAGGAAGGGACGTATTTTAGAGATGTTGCGGAGATTGAGGCGGCAAGCCTTAGAAAGTGATTGGATGTGGGGCCAAAAGGAGAGTTCAGAGTCCAGGATAACATCAAGCACCCTGACATGTGGGGATGGGTGGATGGTTGTACCATTGCTCTTGACAGAGAAGTCGGGGGAAATGTTTATTGATTGGTTTGTACAAAAGTTGTCGCATTTACAAGCCATGAGAATTAATTTCTGGCGTTTTTACATTTTTTTCTTTTACTAGTAATGGCGGCGATCTGCAATTTTTATCGGGACTGTGATATTGCAGCGGTCATGTCGGACATTTTTGACACTTTTTTGGGACCAATGACATTTATACAGCGATCAGAAATTTAAATATCCACTAATTACTGAGTAAATGTCATTGGCAATGAAGGGGTTAACCTGCAGGGGGCGATCTAGGGGTTAGGTGTGTTCCCTAGGCGTGTTCTAACTGTGAGGGGGCTGGGCTACCAGGGGCATAAAAGATCTAACTGATCCCAGTGACAGGGATCAGTGGATCTTTCACATGCCCACTGACAGAGCGGGGAACCGCCGTGTTAACATCAGTGTTTCCCCGTTCTTCCTCTCTACTAGGCAATCGCTCGCCGGCGGAGATCACACTCCTGCAGAGTGCGGCGGGCACGAGACAGCACACACGCGAGCCGCCATTTATAAACAGCGATTCGCTGGACATCGCCACTCTGCAGCAGTAAATGTACGCGAGCCGGTCGGGAAGCGGTTAAGCTCTGCTGACTTTAAGCAAAAGTACTGTTTTTTTTTTTTTTTTTTTTATTTATTGCTTGCATGTGATTGGGTATTACAACATACTTGCAAAGTGAATTCGCACCACATTCTCTTGCAAAGTTAACAGCCTATTTGCCTTTAATAAATCAATCTGTTTCCAAAGAGCTATGTCACATGTAAAATGCTGGTGTGTGCCCTCGTGTATCCTGAGTTTAATACCTTTCTCTGTGGCCTAAAACAAACTCTGCTGATTAACTTACCCACCCCCCTCCCTTTCAGTTCAGAATTCTTTTCTTCTCTCTTATTGCTGTGAATTTCAAAATGAAACATTCTAACTTCCTAAATTGTCTCTAATTTTGCTTCAACACATATCTCCTTACCCCTTTGCAGATACCTGGCCAGTCAACTTTCTGCACATGCTTATTTCAATCTCCTCCACTCTATTCACTTCTTTACATTCTTGCCTTAAAATGAAATTTTATTTGAAAAATAAAAATGAAAAAAAAGGCAGACTTTTTTTGCAGAAAAGACATATTCGGAGGACTTACTAAAACTGGAGCACACAGAATAAGGTACAGCTGTGCAGAGTAACCAATCAGATCTTAGGTTTTAATGTCAACGCTTAATTGAACAAGCTGAAATTAGAAGCTGATTGGTTACTATGCACAGCTGCCCCAGATTTTGTGTGCTCCAGTTTTAGTAAATCCCCTCTATTATGTATTTTCTGTAATAAATGATTTATACCTGTTTACGATCTTCTTGCAATGAGGAATGCACCCTCGTCTTGCATCATCCCGGCATAGCCTATCAAAATGGCCAAGATCCTGATCACAGAAGAAGAGCAGACAAGCGGGCGAAAGAGCTTGTAGATGTTGTATCACTGGAGGTGAGGTGAGTATAGTTCCACTTTAAAGACCTCTCCTGTGTCTCCCTCCTTCTCTGGAATCCCTTCCACAAGCCTCTAGGAATTCTCAAACACTTCAAATGCAACCTTAAATCTTGCCATTTCAGACAAGCATATATTTAGGACCCTACCTTTTTTTTCAGTCTCTGACCCACTACTGCATTCTCCTCCACTGGTTTACAGGGCTCTTACAGTGTAAGAGACCACAGAGGATGTGTTTCTGTTGACTCACTTCCCAACCGTACCAACTCTAACCATTCCTCAACTTACTTGGTACTCAAAATACCCACAACTTGATGTGCAGTGTGTATCTGCAACTTTACTGAAAATTCACTTTAATGCTGTCATGTTACAGAGACTGCCATATTACCAGAACATGCCAAGTCACAATGAGACTGTTATATATCGAATTATTGGACCACTGTGACCTTAAAGAAGACTGCCATGTTACTGAAGACCCCTGGTGGCATTGTGCTTGATCTGCAGGTACATGTAAGTAAGTTTCAGTGCAAGACATCTGTTGTCTCAATTGGGCGCACACTGTAAAGACAGAATATGGAACTAAGTTAATCCTGATTTGCAAGTAAAGGTCCTATTAGAGAACAGAAAAATTCTCATACCAGTTGAACCTGGGAGCAGGTGTAGCTGGCTGTTAAACGGACTCAGGGATGGCATTCATAGCCCCAAAATATGGGATCATTTAGAAGCTTTACATCACTCCATCTACAGGCTTTGCAGGATCCGCTGTTGTTCTGACTTTATACAAAATACTTGGCTGATATCTTATATCCCCATATAAATGAAGGAAGATTACATTAAGAAGTAAATTGATGTATCTCTTATCACATTTTTCTTGAAGGCAAGGAAGCTGTTAATTTATTTTGTGGCAATAGACTGAAAGTTGCAAGAGACTGCCATGTTACAAGAGCCTGCAATGCTAACAGACGACTTCTTGCTACAATGCTGCCATGATATAAAAAAAACTACAATTGAAGACTTACACAATAAGGGAGGGGCAGGAAAGCAGCACATTGGCAATTAATATGCTTCTAGGCATTTAGTGCAGCTGTTTTGTTGAAACCTGTGCTGTCACCTTCACAGCAGACTTCTAGGAATACAAAGCCATACAAGCCACTTGCCTATGGGCTGCATGTTAGCCTTAGGCAGGCCCTAGATGATGCATTTATTCATTCATCCAGCGGGTTGAACAACAAAAAAAATATTTGATTGCCCCATTAACATACTTGGTGTTGATGGGGCAATCCCCCCCCCCCCCCCAAAGCTATTGTACTCTGACAGCAAGGAGAGTTCAGTGTTGCTAACTATAGACAGCTGCACCGATCGAGTGAAAAAAAACCCCAACAGGCTGGTTGTATAGATGTCGATTGAGAGACTGACTTCTGCACAATTAGCCTGTCCATAGATGGATCGAAATTCAGCAAGTCCCTGCTCAACCAGTGGAATTTCGATTCATCTATGGCTGGCTTTAGATGCTATCTGGACCTGACTAATCTTTCCTAAGAAAACATAGAAGCTGCCATCTTCACACACTCATTCTGCAAGTGCCACTTAAGTTGATTTAACTTTGGCCATGTTGCCCTTAATACTTTGAGTCACTAACCCCCCAGAACGTTTACGACTTTTTTTGAGAAAGTACTGAAGCCAGAGGGTCATCATAAAAGGCACATCACTTGCCTTTTCAGAAGAAGAAACCATAGTTCTTTCACAAAATATTAAGTTTGCAATTTCCTGCAGCCCAAAGCATGTGGCTCACGTTATAAACCAAAGCAACTGACTTCAATACAGTCCTTTTAATGTATTACTTTCCTGTCAAACAACAGCCACTGGTAGCATAAAATCCAAAATAAAAATCGACAGGATACTTTATAATTTTAGGTGCCTTCTCTGTTTTCTCCAATAGCAAGGTGTTTTACATTACATTACCCCATATTACAGGGTGAAAGAATGCTTCACTACTAATTTCTTTCGGGAATATAGGAACCTGTGGGTAGATCACTTAAGTCCTGACAGTATTTTTTAATAATAATGGAAAACTATGTTTTAATTTTAAATATATGGGTAGGTAGCAGTGGCGGCTGGTGCTCCATTTTTTTTGGGGGGGCAAACAAACCTCCACTCGCCCGCTCATCCACCCACCCACCAGACAGCCCCACACTTACCCCGTCCAGGTCACGGGCAGCTTCTCCTCCTGGCCAATCCGGTCGCTTCTCCTCTCGGCCAATCCAGTCTTAGGACCCGCTTCCTGTCATGATTGGATGGGAGGAGAAGCAGGAAGACAATAGCGAATCATAATGTCACAAGTGGGTGGCTCGGGACGCAGTGCTCTGTGCCCCGAGCCCAACCTTTTTGATGCCAATTAGAGTCTCAGGCTCTAATCATGTGCTACAAAAAAAAAAAAAACTCATGGAAATCCATGCGTCCAGCACCCCGCATGGAGATTAGGGGCTGGCGCATGGAGATTATGGGGCGGCACCCCTGCGCCCCTTGTGGCCCGGCCTCCTCTGGCAGGGAGGCCAAACTGTTATAGCATAACTGTAAAATAACCCATTTAGGACAGAGTGACAGTGCCTTCTGAAAGTGCTCAGCAGGGTATACTCACAATGCACATTCCCTTATGACATACTGGCTTTAGAGGTCCATTCTAAGTAAACCTATCCAGATGGATGATGTTAGTGTTCCACCCATGTTACAGTGGGGCCTTGTGATTGGCTGCTTAGGCCAGAACACAGTCACATAGGGGAGGTCACATGATCCCACATAGCTGGAAGCCCACCTCTGTCACAGTAATAATGCAAGGGCTCCAACAGAAACAATGTGAGCATACCTTGCCAGGCTATAAGGAGGTACAGTCACCCTGTCTCTTTAAGTTGGCATTGCAAATTAAAATCTGAATGTACAATCTCATTTAAGTTTTTCAAGTTATGTAGTGCAAGGGTATATGTGACGACATAAACTGAATGGATTGATTAGGGTAAGCATCACTCCATGTGGTTGTTGGTGAATCTAAAGGAGATTGCACAATCACATAGAAACTTGTGCGGCAAGCTTTAGATCATTTATGCTGTGCCACTCCCTACGACCAGTGATCTTTGTGGCTATAGAACTGTACTTCCTTTTTAAAACTATCCAGCTAAACATGAGCTATTTGAATATACCTTATGTAAAATATACAATTATGCAATTATGTATTCTCCCTTGGCACAATAATTTAAGTTCCTGAAAAATATTAACAGAGATAGACGGATTGCTAATTAAACCCCAAATATAGCTTAAACAAAAAACAGGGTTAACTGCTAAAAACCCTTCTAAATGGAAAGTGCGACACATTAATTGTGTTTCAGTTCATCCCCCAAGGGGATCAGAGAAATTATCGAGGAGGGAACGGAAGGAAATTAAACAGTAGAGAAGCAAGTAAAAGGGCATTTATAAAAAGGGAGCGATCCTCTGTAGGAACACACTAATTATACAGGTAACTTTACTATGAAACTTTTACAGAAACTTCAATGTCTCAGGCACGGGGGATCCTAAAATCTGCCAGGAATGCTGGGTAAAGGAAAGGCTCTCTATATGCTACTTTATAATGTTAAAAAATGCATGGCAGCATTATGATTATAAAAATAATTTTAATGTGGTACTAATAAACATTACACTGATTGGATTACAATATGAAAGCAAGTGTAAAAAGAAAATTTCAAGTGAAACCCTTCTTTTTGTAGCAAAAAAATGATCTAGGTCAACTAGGTTGATTGTATTAAACTTTACCAAAGTTACTTAGCTTCTTTTTTTTATTGACATCCTTTGGATTCCCTTCACATCTGATGTACTCTTGTAATGCATCTCACTAAAGGCAACATTTTTAGAGCAGGTTATAGCTAGGGATGTCTATATTTTGACCTCGGGCTTTGTACAGACTTCATGAAAAGGCACTTAGACAAATTTAGTAGTTGGGGTTAAAAATTCCAAGCAATCCAGCATACAAATTCAGTAACATTGCTAAGTTTGCAAGGAAGAAAATATTTCTGGGAGTTTTCGAAACTCATATTGCATGGAAACTAAACAATAATTTTAATAGAGTTTGATGTTTGCTCTAATGGTTACTAATCAGCACAAGTTGGCATGGACAAAATGAGCAACCGTAGGTTAAAGCCCAGCTCCAGTCAAACCTGTGTCAAACTAGAGTAGGGAACCTTTGCTGGGATATTTTGTTGTCTCTCTACACTTCCTGTCCCAGTAATGCCTTGATCTGTTTATAAAAATCAATTTAATATCTATTTGTCCAATTTAATATCTATTTCTTTGTGAAATAACCAGCTGATGTGAGAATGGGGAAATCCTATTGCTCTTAGGATATTTTTTCTTCTGTTCAAATGTTCTTAGGCTGAAATCACTCAAGGTAAAATTGCAGAGCTTTAAAATGCTAGAACTTACAAATCCATAGTGCTAATTATAGACCGGTCTTGCTTTCTAATGCTATTTATTGTATGTAAAAAATACTGACAAATTCACTGCTTCCCCTTCTCTCCTCCTTGATCTCATTAAACCAACTGGAGTTTATCCCTGAGAGAGGGCCCAGCATAACACCTTGAAGGCTTTATGCCTCCAGTACTTACTAACCTCATGGTATGGCTATAGCTTCTTTGTTTCTTTGGGCAAAGAGAAGGAGTTCAAGGGTGGCCTGGGACTATATACATGCAGTTCTCTAATCTATCTGCCTCTGGGCCAAAATGTGTGCCTGCACCTTGTTCTAGACTCTAACCCTTGAACTAGAGTGAAAGTGAAGAGGCACTTGTTGGATGCCTTCAATATCAGCAATGGTACAAGATGGAGTGTCCCCTTTTCAACTTAATATATGTTGCAGCCCTTTCTCCGCTGCCTTTACTGAGCCCCCACACTACTCTCTCAAGCCTATTAAGGGAACTTGAAGCCATTGAACATATTTCCAACCTGAAAATGAAAAGAAAATTTTAAAAATTGTCCGCACTGGTATATACAGAGTCTGTGTAATATTTGCAACTTGCAATAGAGACCAATATAAGAAATCCTTCACTCTTAATATAAACAAAATTGTAGTGCTAAAAATGAGACTCTCTTATCGTAATAATCATCCTGGAAGTAGATCCCTCTTTCTCACATGATTAGTGCCACCACTCACCAGATACAGTAAACTCAGACAGTCACTATGTCCTCCACCGGATAATCAAGAAGCACACTCCCTGAAATCCAAGACCTCATTGCATGTACAGAGGTCAATAAACACCAAAGAAAAAGATCACACACAGTCCTGCACCAACACAAGATCCTCCTGGTGGTGTATTCATATAGAAGAGACATGCCCCCAAATTGTTTTCAATTTAAATCCACTGAAGGGGGGCAGAGCTTTGTGTGATATTGTTGCACATCATCTGCTCAATTTGGACAACAGTATTTTTCTTTTAATTACTACTTTGCTGGCATTTATAGTTGTGTGTCCAGTGGATTTTAATTGAAAAAAAACGTATCACACTATTGGAGCATTTCTCTTCAATATGAATACACCACCTGGATGATCATTCTAGATGTGGAGGATTCTGTGTTATCTTTGTTTTAGTCTATTTGGTTGGAACAATGCAACCCCCCAGATTGACCTTTCTCATTTAACACTGCCCAAATACACAGGAGGCATCGAAAATCTGGATATTAAGCACCATTACAAGGCACTCTCTACAGTATCAGGTATCTGCAACTCCTCTAAGGCTCAGCCCCAACTTTCCCCCAGGCATCTTTTCTTAGAGCCCCCTGAACTTGATCCAAGATGGTCTAGAGGCACTTCTTTAAAAAGGGCCATTTTAAAGACCATCTGGAAAAAACCAACCAATCCTAAGCTGAACCGCCCCCATTTGTCTTTATCTCACGGTTAGATAACTTGAATCAACCATTCCATAGACGTAAATATGATAGTGAACCAACATTATTTGAGCAACTTTTGTCTTTCTGATGCCTGAAAGAGGCATCTTGTCTCCATGGTCTATGCATACCTGACTTCAAACCTTTGTGCTCACAAATGTGCAAATGCTTACTTTGAGTTCATAAATACTGCAGTACAGTACAAATGTTCCCAAAGTATCGAAGTCCAAGAAAATGATTACAAACTCCACAAGTGCTGCCATTTTTCTGCACCCCAATTCCTATGTTTTCATTCATTGTTGAGTCACTTAGCTTTGCTTCCATGTCCTATGCATGAAAACATAGGAAATGGGGTGCATAAAGATAGCAGCAGGTGCTCTGGCCTCATGAGTCAATGTTTGAAATATTTGGCTGTAACAAAAGGCGGTTTGTTTGAGAAGGGCTGGAGAGCAGTACAATAATGAGTGTCTGCAGGCAACAGTGAAGCATGGTGGAGGTCCCTTGCAAGTTTATTTAACCCTATGGTTAGAGAGAATGGGAAGGGAGGGGGGGATTGGGGAAAAAAGGGGGAGAGGTATTTTAACAGGCCATTACCTATTCTACTTGTCCCAGCAGCACAGACTCTGGATCAAATTCCAGATATCTGCACATATATATGGATGTCTTCATACTTGCAAGGGCACACATGTGCACAATCAATTCAACACTAACAGACATGACCGACCTAACTCAAGAAGAAGAAAATGCTGAAAAGCTCCCATCACTGAATGGACTTCAGAATCTTTGTTGAGCCCTTTGGGAGTCAAGCGCGCCAAGCTGTAGATCCAATGCGTTTCTCTTTTACAGAGCTTTTGATATTCCCTGCCACTGTCAAGGTCACTCACAATTGCCTCAGTGCCGAATACCCTCAGACTAGTCGGGTCCCTGTTATGATTGTCAGAAAATTGAAATAGATAACCATTTATTATATTACGCTTGTGTTCCCCCAACCAGACCCACAAGGAACGGGAGGTTGCTGTGGCTTTGAATGACTAAGGGAATAGATGCAAGTTACATTAATTCTAAAAATGTGCAGCAATGGGTGCTAGGGTAATGAATATATTCATTTTTTTGCCACCATTCAAAACAGTTGTTTTTTTAAACCTCCCTTGATAATCCAAAATGGTTCCTCCATTAGCTGGAATGCATGCCAAGAGCAACATGTGGAAATGTCACTCAACAATGCGCTCCAGTGCATATTTTCCTCTGTGATCACAGACCAAGGATATTGTAAACATTGTTCAGTTTACAGTCACCTTGCAGCGCCTGCACTAAAACTGCAGAAAAAAAGTGAGAACTAGAGACATAAATGGTGATCTCTGTAATGTATTCATGTAATCATTGGAGATCACAGGCTTCCACGGACATGATTTTAACTATATATTATATCTATGTTATACCAGAAAGCTAACTATGGAAAGTAGAATGCTGATCTTGAGAGATACATGATGCTTTCTTAATTCTCAAGTCCTGAGTCTGGAGGATTGTGACCGGCTGCAAATGCACTCATGCAAGGTGTGACTGCATCCAGCAGTGTGTATAAGTGCACCGCAGCAGGGAAATAAATGATGGCTCACGGTATTGAAATAATTCAGTCTGATTTACTAAAGAGGATGGGTATGTTAAATACTTGCTGAAAACTTTGTAAATGCTTCCTCTGTACATGATGTAGGAGGCCAGGTCCCGTTAGGGGCTTGCAGTGTCACAAAAACAGACAGATATGGTGATCTATAGACTCTCACTTGCAAGTTAAAACCTGTGTGAACAAGATTTCAAGATTCATTGCTGGCATGGGGTAAAAACAAACCGTGAGCTAACTTTGATGGCAGCCTGTTCCTTTATACTAGTGCCCTGAGGGTGTCTGCTTATATCTGTAGTATAGCTTAAAAAGCTCTGTTGGCACCCGGTTCTGCCAAAATCATAGGCGTCAGTTACCTTATAGTGTAGATAAAATTTAAATATGCATCAGGCATAGATTCTGAACTATCATTTAACTAAGAAAAAAAAGTTTAACACAGAATTGCAATTTGCTTCCTTTCCTGGGTTAAATGATATGGCACACTTGTTGGTACTAGTACCAAAACTAGCACAAAGGCTTGCAGGAATTAGGCGCATGTAGTTGTAAAGGGACCTACCACTAAAAAGTATTGTTACAGGCATAGAATTCACCAGTAGTTCTTTATGAAAATATTGCCTACAGATAAAGTGATATACTTGAATAAGAACATAAGAAATATGTGTCTTTTCGATCATTTATTAGGCAAACATTTCAATAGAGATAATGGTGTACTATGGAAAAAGATCACCCTTGGCATCAGAAGCTGATATTGCCCCAGACTGCAGAAATTACTGCATTTTTCAATATTGTCCACCAGTCTCTGACATCAACTTAGTGAAATTTTTGACCACTTCTCCATGCATACTTCCTTCATTTGCAAAATTCCCCCACCAACTTTCAATGGGAATCAAATCAGGACTTTGACTAGGGCAGTCCATAACCCTCTTTTTCTTCTTTATGAGCTATTCCTTGATAGATTTGCTAGTGTGCTTAATTGATGCATTCTTTTTGTGAATGTACATGCAAGAACTTTAACCTCAAATCTTGCAATAGATATCTGAAAACCTGTGATTAAATTTTGGGGCTCTTTAAAACTTTCTTTAACATCAAATGGCAAGCAAATGGGATGACTTTGATAGGATGGCCAGATCTGGACAAATTAGCAGTCATTTGAAATAATTTCTCGATCTCTTTAAAGCCCTTGCCTGACTCCTAAACATGCTCAACTAGGGCTGGATCTAGCCTGTCTAATCTGAGAGTGTAGTAAAAAAAAGTCAGGGGGTATACTGTCAACACACTTTTGTTTTATCCTCTCCAGCTACGGGTAGTGCAGAGGCAGTGAAGTGCTGAATAGGAAACGCCGGTTCCCTGCATCTCTAAGTGGCTTCAGTGAACAACGTATGTATTAGGCCAGTGTTTCTCAACCAGTTTTTCAGTCATGGCACCCTTTAAAAGTATGAAAGACAAAACCAGAGAAAATTCCAAGCTCAACTCACCAACCAGTCTGCTTAACCACTTCCTTACCGGGCCATTTCTGACACTCCTCTCCTACATGTAAAAATCATCATCTTTTTGCTAGAAAAATACTCAGAACCCCCAAACATTATATATGTTTCTCATAAAAAGATCGTTTTTCTACTACTAAAAATGTACATCCTCTCCTCACAGTCTTTACCGGGCCATTCCTTCACCAATTCGTCTGACCAACCACTCAACTCGAACCTTAAAAGAGACCAAAACAGAAAGTATGAAAATTTCCCACGGTACTGACTTTTTGACCAACTCTTTGTGACCGGATTATGTATGCAACAAGTGACTTCGGTGAATCTCTACGTCCCTTGGCCGCAAAGGATAAGTCGTGAAGTGACGGAGACGTGATGGGCATCGACCTCTCCTATTTTGTTTTCACACAACTGTCATATGGGGGACTGAAAAAAAATGATGTGAGAGTCTAATCTGTCCGATCTAGGTCGGGATCAACTCGTACAAATCCTCAGTCCGTTCCCGAAATTTCTCTAGCTCTTTAATAAAGTTTACTGACGATTAAACAGGTCTAGACCGGTAGGATAGTTTCAGTAGGGTAAACGAACGGTAAACTACAATTTCTTTCAAAATTTCTCGGGGTTTTAAATTAGTGTCCA
>BLSH010552221.1:527854-570365 GCA_018402905.1 Glandirana rugosa | reverse complement strand
ACTGATCAGCTTCACTATGATGGTCTAATCACTGCACTTCATTTACCTTCACTGGGACTTCCATTTCCATCATACACCACGTATTTAGCTATATGCTACCATTCACTGGGAAGTCCATTGGAAAACGTTGACCGAATTGAGATGTTATCATAGACTGCCTTACCATCATTATTATCTACTTGGGTTATCACGTTGCACTGCCTGACGTGACAGGATCTTCTCCCCTTACCCCTGACCCTGAGCATCCCCACACCTTGTCCCTATGACCTGACTAGCTATTCCTGTCACGGTCTTGGAATTGCATAGTGGATGTATGAATGTGGCAATCAGGATGGGTGTGTTGTGTATGGGTGTACTGATGCGTCTTGATTAATGACAACGTTGTCTTTTTAAATAATTTTTCCAACTTCAGTGGTTATGTATTTATAATTCTATAATAAAAGTTACGTTTTATCACATTTGGTTTCCTATGGTGGTGCACTTGTGGTCTCTAAATCACTTTGTTTTTGTACTATAAGGAACTGCCTATATCTTCTGTGTGTATATTAAATGGGACTGCCTATATCTTCTGCGTGTATACTATAAGGAACTGCCTATATCTTCTGCATGTATACTATAAGGAACTGCCTATATCTTCTGCATGTATACTATAAGGAACTGCCTATATCTTCTGTGTGTATATTATATGGGACTGCCTATATCTTCTGCGTGTATACTATAAGGAACTGCATATATCTTCTGTGTGTATATTACATAGGACTGCCTATATCTTCTGCGTGTATATTATATGGGACTGCCTATATCTTCTGCGTGTATACTATAAGGAACTGCCTATATCTTCTGTGTGTATATTACATAGGACTGCCTATATCTTCTGCGTGTATATTATATGGGACTGCCTATATCTTCTGTGTGTATACTATAAGGAACTGCCTATATCTTCTGTGTGTATATTATATGGGACTGCTTATATCCTCTGCATGTATACTGTAAGGAACTGCATATATCTTCTGTGTGTATATTATATGGGACTGCCTATATCTTCTGCGTGTATACTATAAGGAACTGCCTATATCTTCTGTGTGTATATTACATGGGACTGCCTATATCTTCTGCATGTATACTATAAGGACTGCCTATATCTTCTGTGTGTATATTAAATGGGACTGCCTATATCTTCTGCATGTATACTATAAGGAACTGCCTATATCTTCTGCATGTATACTATAAGGAACTGCCTATATCTTCTGCATGTATACTATAAGGAACTGCCTATATCTTCTGCGTGTATACTATAAGGATCTGCCTATATCTTCTGTGTGTATATTATATGGGACTGCCTATATCCTCTGCGTGTATACTATAAGGGACTGCCTATATCTTCTACATGTATACTATAAGGAACTGCCTATATTTTCTGCGCGTATACTATAATGAACTGCCTATATCTTCTGTGTGTATATTATATGGGACTGCCTATATCTTCTGCATGTATACTATAAGGGACTGCCTATATCTTCTGCATGTATACTATAAGGGACTGCCTATATCTTCTCCATGTATACTATAAGGGACTGCCTATATCTTCTGCATGTATACTATAAGGAACTGCCTATATCTTCTGTGTGTATATTATATGGGACTGCCTATATCTTCTGCGTGTATACTATAAGGAACTGCCTATATCTTCTGTGTGTATATTATATGGGACTGCCTATATCTTCTGCATGTATACTATAAGGAACTGCCTATATCTTCTGCATGTATACTATAAGGGACTGTCTATATTTTCTGTGTATATACTATAAAGGACTGCCTATATACTATAAGGGACTGCCTATATCTTCTGCGTGTATACTATAAGGGACTGCCTATATCTTCTGCATGTATACTATAAGGGACTGCCTATATTTTCTGTGTGTATACTATAAAGGACTGCCTATATACTATAAGGGACTGCTTATATCTTCTGTGTGTATACTATAAGGAACTGCCTATATCTTCTGTGTGTATATTATATGGGACTGCCTATATCTTCTGCGTGTATATTATATGGGACTGCCTATATCTTCTGTGTGTATATTATATGGGACTGCCTATATCCTCTGCATGTATACTAAAAGGAACTGCCTATATCTTCTGTGTGTATATTATATGGGACTGCCTATATCTTCTGCGTGTATATTATATGGGACTGCCTATATCTTCTGTGTATATATTATATGGGACTGCCTATATCCTCTGCATGTATACTAAAAGGAACTGCCTATATCTTCTGTGTGTATATTATATGGGACTGCCTATATCTTCTGCGTGTATATTATATGGGACTGCCTATATCTTCTGCGTGTATACTATAAGGAACTGCCTATATTTTCTGCGTGTATACTATAAGGAACTGCCTATATCTTCTGTGTGTATATTATATGGGACTGCATATATCCTCTGCGTGTATACTATAAGGGACTGCCTATATCTTCTGCATGTATACTATAAGGAACTGCCTATATTTTCTGCGCGTATACTAGAAGGAACTGCCTATATCTTCTGTGTGTATATTATATGGGACTGCCTATATCTTCTGCGTGTATACTATAAGGGACTGCCTATATCTTCTGCATGTATACTATAAGGGACTGCCTATTTCTTCTGCATGTATACTATAAGGGACTGCCTATATCTTCTGCATGTATACTATAAGGAACTGCCTATATCTTCTGTGTGTATATTATATGGGACTGCCTATATCTTCTGTGTGTATATTATATAGGACTGCCTATATCTTCTGCGTGTATATTATATGGGACTGCCTATATCTTCTGCGTGTATATTATATGAGACTGCCTATATCTTCTGCGTGTATATTATATGGGACTGCCTATATCTTCTGTGTGTATATTATATGGGACTGCCTATATCTTCTGCGTGTATACCATAAGGAACTGCCTATATCTTCTGCGTGTATATTATATGGGACTGCCTATATCTTCTGCATGTATACTATAAGGAACTGCCTATATCTTCTGCATGTATACTATAAGGGACTGTCTATATTTTCTGTGTATATACTATAAAGGACTGCCTATATACTATAAGGGACTGCCTATATCTTCTGCGTGTATACTATAAGGGACTGCCTATATCTTCTGCATGTATACTATAAGGGACTGCCTATATTTTCTGTGTGTATACTATAAAGGACTGCCTATATACTATAAGGGACTGCTTATATCTTCTGTGTGTATACTATAAGGGACTGCCTATATCTTCTGTGTGTATATTATATGGGACTGCCTATATCTTCTGTGTGTTTACTATAAGGGACTGCCTATATACTATAAGGGACTGCTTATATCTTCTGTGTGTATACTATAAGGGACTGCCTATATCTTCTGTGTGTATATTATATGGGACTGCCTATATCTTCTGTGTGTATATTATATGGGACTGCCTATATCTTCTGTGTGTATATTATATGGGACTGCCTGAATCTTCTGCGTGTATATTATATGGGACTGCCTATATCTTCTGCGTGTATACTATAAGGAACTGCCTATATCTTCTGTGTGTATATTATATGGGACTGCCTATATCTTCTGCGTGTATACTATAAGGAACAGCCTATATCTTCTGTGTGTATATTATATGGGACTGCCTATATCTTCTGTGTGTATATTATATGGGACTGCCTATATCTTCTGCGTGTATATTATATGGGACTGCCTATATCTTCTGCGTGTATACTATAAGGAACTGCCTATATACTATAAGGGACTGCTTATATCTTCTGTGTGTATACTATAAGGGACTGCCTATATCTTCTGTGTGTATATTATATGGGACTGCCTATATCTTCTGTGTGTATATTATATGGGACTGCCTATATCTTCTGTGTGTATATTATATGGGGCTGCCTATATCTTCTTTGTGTATATTATATGGGACTGCCTATATCTTCTGTGTGTATATTATATGGGACTGCCTATATTTTCTGTGTGTATGCTATAAATGACTGCCTATATACTATAAGGGACTGCTTATATCTTCTGTGTGTATACTATAAGGGACTTCCTATATCTTCTGTGTGTATATTATATGGGACTGCCTATATTTTCTGTGTGTATACTATAAAGGACTGCCTATATACTATTAAGGGACTGCTTATATCTTCTGTGTGTATACTATAAGGGACTGCCTATATCTTCTGTGTGTATACTATAAAGGACTGCCTATATACTATAAGGGACTGCCTATATCTTCTGTGTGTATACTATAAGGGACTGCCTATATCTTCTGTGTGTATACTATAAGGGACTGCCTATATCTTCTGTGTGTATATTATATGGGACTGCCTATATTTTCTGTGTGTATATTATATGGGACTGCCTATATCTTCTGTGTGTATACTATAAAGGACTGCCTATATACTATAAGGGACTGCCTATATCTTCTGTGTGTATACTATAAGGGACTGCCTATATCTTCTGTGTGTATATTATATGGGATTGCCTATATTTTCTGTGTGTATATTATATGGGACTGCCTATATTTTCTGTGTGTATGCTATAAATGACTGCCTATATACTATAAGGGACTGCTTATATCTTCTGTGTGTATACTATAAGGGACTTCCTATATCTTCTGTGTGTATATTATATGGGACTGCCTATATTTTCTGTGTGTATACTATAAAGGACTGCCTATATACTATTAAGGGACTGCTTATATCTTCTATGTGTATACTATAAGGGACTGCCTATATCTTCTGTGTGTATACTATAAAGGACTGCCTATATACTATAAGGGACTGCCTATATTTTCTGTGTGTATACTATAAGGGACTGCCTATATTTTCTGTGTGTATATTATATGGGACTGCCTATATCTTCTGTGTGTATACTATAAAGGACTGCCTATATACTATAAGGGACTGCCTATATCTTCTGTGTGTATACTATAAGGGACTGCCTATATCTTCTGCGTGTATACTATAAGGGACTGCCTATATACTATAAGGGACTGCCTATATATTCTGTGTGTATACTATAAGGGACTGCCTATATACTATATACTATAAGGGACTGCCTATATCTTCTGTGTGTATATTATATGGGACTGCCTATATCTTCTGTGTGTATATTATATGGGACTGCCTATATCTTCTGTGTGTATATTATATGGGACTGCCTATATCTTCTGCATGTATACTATAAGGAACTGCCTATATCTTCTGCGTGTATATTATATGGGACTGCCTATATCTTCTGCGTGTATACTATAAGGAACTGCCTATATCTTCTGCGTGTATATTATATGGGACTGCCTATATCTTCTGCATGTATACTATAAGGGACTGCCTATATCTTCTGCGTGTATACTATAAGGGACTGCCTATATCTTCTGCGTGTATACTATAAAGGACTGCCTATATCTTCTGCGTGTATACTATAAAGGACTGCCTATATCTTCTGTGTGTATACTATGAGCGACTGACTGAAACAAAGTGTTCTCAAAGCCTATTTTAAGGAAAACTGAGTTACCAGGTTGTTTACTGTACTATTGGCCAAATGAAATCATCAGCTTTGGGACTAAAGCGCGATTAACTTCTCATGTCATGCTCAGAACACTTACTTTGTTTGCCTAGCACATTTTGATCCAAACCTCATCCTGTAGCGACACCGCCCTTCTCAAATATTACAGACAGCAAGAAATGAAAGATCAAGGCTGAACAAGCACATTTCCAACATTTCAGGAACAACAAATCCCAGCTTACAATGCATTTTTAGAAGACACTGGGAATAGTGGTTTTGCTGTAGTTGGAGGCGCAGGTTGCCTTGCTCTGGTCTAGACACTGAGATCACAAGTACAGAAGCAGCCAACCATATTGCTCTGGTCAGCAAAACCACTGACACTCCTACCCAGTGGAGCACAGGCTTTCATGGCCAGTCAAGACTTATTTGATTTGGAAGGTTTGTGGAGGTCTCTTAAGCCATGACTAACAGTATTTAACTTTACTTCAGCTATGTTTCCACTCAAATCTTCCTATGATAAATGGCTTGGGCTACCAGGAGTAAGACATCTCTTACAAAATCTTCCTTGCATGAGGCAGAAAAAAAAAATCCCATACTTTCTCTTTGTGCACGAGAGAAGAAGGTTTCCTGTTGCACAAAAAGAAACCTCAAGCAAAGTGTGTGCTTACCTGGCTTTGGTTTCCTGAGCTCTGCCAAGTGTATCTCTCGCTTAACATGTACTGGGGATGTCAAGCACAACACCATCAAAGGGTCTTACATCACACATCTTTCAAATGTGAACCATGCCGCACACCCTCAGAACTTTTAACCCGTTCACAGCCCTCAAATGGCTTTACTGAAATCTGCAAGAGTAATATGGAAATCCATCAAATAAAGGGAAAAGATGTTCTAAAAAGTTTTCTAAAATGTAAATTGCGTATAGTTCATTTGGCTGACATTCATCAAGGGTTTTTAAACCCTTTTACGTAGATAAGAAAATACAAAATATCTTACATAGATACATAGATTGACCACTGGATGGCCAGGTATATGAAGTGCATCTCATCCCTCATGAGTCGGTATTGGAAAGAGTAGACCAAATAGGTCTGTGTGGGGTGGGGATTTTTGCAACGCTAGTACACTATATTAAACCGCAGAGTAAAAATAAGATATTTAATAGCTCTCAATTAAAATGGTACATAAATGGTTAAAAACAGCAGTACATTTGTACAGAATAAATAATATATTGGTACAAAGAAACTGCAGTGGTCTTGATGTGCCATGTCCCTACATGTTTCGCCATGTCCGGCTTCCTTAGGAGAATAATGGTTACAGACCCTCAGCAGTAGCCCCCAGATTTCCAGAGGATGGAATGAATTAACTGGTGGAACTACCCAAGGCCAACAGGGAAAAGAGAGACCGATGTACCAGTATATGTAACAATCACAACAAGCCAGAAGCCAGACAGCCAAGACAGGGACTGCCAAAAAGAGTCAGCGCAGTCATCATTAGAGCATGGCTCCTGGGAGGTATTGACTCTTTTTGGCAGTCCCTGTCTTGGCCGTCTGGCTTCTGGATTGTTTTGATTGTTACATATACTAGTACATCGGTCTCTCTTTTCCCTGTTGGCCTTGCGTAGTTCTACCAGTTACTTCATTCCATCTTCTGGAAATCTGGGGGCCACTGCTGAGGGTCTGTAACCACTAGTCCCCTGAGGAAGCCGGACACAGCAAAACATGTAGGGACATGGCACATCAAGACCACTGCAATTTCTTTGTACCAATATGTTATTTATTCTGTACAAATGTACTGCTGTTTTTAACCATTTATGTACCATTTTAATTGAGAACTATTAAATATATTTTACTCTATGGTTCAATATGTGGTACTAGCATCGGCATCGCAAAAATCCCCACCCCGTACAGACCTATTTGGTCTACTCTTTCAAATCTTACATAGATAATTTTGTACGACTGCTTTTACTCTCCTCTTTCCACTTGTTAAACAAGAAAAATCCTCAAAAGGGTGGGACTTTAACAGACTAGAATACAGTAATAGTGTATAAAAATACAAATTTTATTGATGGACATTAAAAATGAATAAATGCTGACTCACTAAAAAAGACATATAAATCACGTGGCTACATGGAGCAATGAGGAATACTTAACCTAATGACCAACTGTCCATGAGTGATGGGACAGGAGGAATCCCAACGTGTTTAAAGAACAATAGTAAGAGTCTTCATCCAAGAGGGTAGGTTATAACATTCCAGATCATTCAGAGATTTTTCCTATGACTCAGTGATTCAGTATCAAAAAAACACGTGATAAAAAGAGAAGGGAGATTAGATGCCACTGCGTGTCTAACATAAGGGAGCATCACTACCGGCATGGATCCACACCCCACCAATATGACCCATAAGGGGCCCAGGCAGATAGGGGGAACAATGTACCTCAGCATGGGCTTGGCAGAGTGTGGAGTGTAAGGGAACTCAATGAGATATGGGGTTGGGTTCACTTTGCCTTGATGTTATATGAAAGCCCCAGGTTGGCAGAGGAGTACAGCAAGACTTGTGGGTGTCGTATAAATCCAAACGTGGACAGGGTCCACCAAGCTATGGCCAGCCGTTGTATCCTTCCATGCAGTCTACAGGTGTACAGCTGACATCCTCAACATGCAGCACGGATCCATGCTGGTAGTGATGCTCACTTATGTCAGATACACAGTGGTATCTAATCTCCCTACTGTTTTTATCATGTGATTTCTTGATACTGAGCCACTGGGACATAGGAAACAACTCTGAATGATCTGGAATGTTATAACCTACTCCCCTTTATCAAGACTCTTACTATTGTTGTTGAAACGCGTTGGGATTCCTTCTGTCCCATCACTCATGGACAATTGTTCATTAGGTTATCCATTCCTCATGGCTCCATGTAGCCACATGTGATTTATGCATCTTTTTTTAGTGATTCAGCATTTATTCATTGTTAATATCCCTCAATACATTTTGTAATTTTATACACTATTACTGTATTGTGGTCCATTAAAAACCCACCCTTTTGATGATTTTTCTTATTTATTGTGCTATTAGGGATGTGGGCAGGATACAGTGCACCCAGTTAGCAGACAGGACCTCATTTTCATACTTTCCACTTGTTAAAGCCACTACTTATAGCTATATCATTTTGGTTCTGAAAGTTGATCATTGGTGACAACCACATTTTAGCTTGGTCATGATTGCATTTGGATGTATTTTTGCACACTGTCCATTTTACTTAGTAACTACTATTGAGAACTATAAGTATTTTTTTTTCACAGTAGGGGGTACCTACCCATATAGGAATAAGTATGTGTCTGTGCAAGAAATGTGCCACTGCTAACCGTTGTAATAGCGTCTTCGTACACACTAAAAGTTTTGACATATACAAAACAGTCTCTGCTGTACTAAATATACTCCATAGAGGAACTGGGCTCACTAGAAGCCTCCACATACACACATATGATATCTGCCCATATCCATGATTAAACTCCAAGGGGTGGAGCAAAACACGTTGGGGGCATGATTGGCTGGAATCCGGGCTGAGGCTGCTATTCATCTCACTTTATGCATATGGATCTGCTTCATGATCTGATGTAACTGTACTGTCTGCCTTCATTTTGTAAAGCACTGCGCAAACTGTTGGCGCTATATAAATCTTGTATAATAATAATGATCTGCGGCTTATGGATCTTTCCCTTTGACATTGCTGCAGCTTGGAGCTAGAACAAGCTCCCTGTCCCTGTCTGCACTCACAGCGGTCTAGTTGCACTTTACCTCTCTACCTGAGCGGCACCTAAATTTTGTCTTTTTGGGTCACATATAAGATATGTCAAGGGTTCTGGAATTCCTTTACCACTGGCACAAGGTTTAGATGCCAGGCTCCTTAGGAGCCATCATGTTCCTATAATACGCGTAGCTGGGACTGCCGTCACCCCACAGCGCTAGAATAAATATGCACAGAATCCTACAACAAGTAAATAAAATACATGGGCCATGTATATGAACTATGAGTTAATGCACCATATTTTTTCCAAAGTATTGCCATACTAATGCATATATATATTCTGGGGCTGGTTTACTAAAACCGGAGATTGCAAAATCTGGTGTAGCTCAGCATAGAAACCAATCAGCTTCCAGGTTTTATTGTCAAAGCTTAATTGACCAAGCTGAAGTTAGAAGCTGGCCATGCACAGCTGCAACAGATTTTGCACTGTCCAGTTTTAGTAAATTAACCCCTCTGTGTTTTACTTTAAAGTGGTTGTAATCCTTTATATATCTCCAGTGAAGTGACTGGCCTCAGTTGATACACATTGATAAAACCAATCCTCCTATATAAGTTGTACCTTTTTATCTGCAGCACTCTCTGATCTACAACCTTCTAAAACACATAGACCAAAGGCATAGGCGTGTGCACAGGGTGTGCCAGGTGTGCTTGGGCACACCCTAATCACCTGTGCTGTCTCCTGAGATCTGCCCCAAAATGTTGCCACTTGCCTCCAAGACAGTGTGTAACGTGCGCTGCCTGTGAAACAGTTTCACAGGCAGTAGATCGTGAGGCTTGCAGTGAGGCAATCAGTGCCCATCAGTGCTTCCTATTAATGCCAGTCAGTGCCCATAAGTGCTGGCAATCAGAGCCCATCAGTGCTGCCTATCGGTGCACACCAATGCTGCCTATAAGTGCCAATCAATGCTGCCAATGAGTGCCAATCAATGCTGCCTATCAGTGCCAATCAATGCTACCAATCTGTCAATCAATGCTGCCTATCAGTGCCAATCAATGATACCAATCAGTCTCCATCAGTGTTGCCAATCAGTGCCCATAAGTGCTACCAAACAGGGCCTATCAGTGCCGCCTATCAGTGCCAATCAGTGTCTATCTTACAAACAAGATAGGGACAAGATATCTTGTTCTTAAGTTGAATTTGTTTGTAAGTCGGAACAGGTCCATTTTTTAAGTGCAACTTCAGCCAGAAAAAATATTTTTAAGCTTTTTGGATAGCATAGGGAAGGGCATAGGAGTGCGCAGCCTATTGCATTAGGTTGTGCACCCCAAATGTATTAAAACATGGACAGTGTTAGTAGGGCAGTGGCTTTGTCAGTAGGGCAGAGGTTGCAGTCAGTAGGGCAGTGGACAGTGTTTTTTATTTTTTATTATTTTATTAATTTATTTGTATTTTTAACATTTTTTTAGGAGCCCCATTGGGGGACTCTGGTGAAATATCAGCAGGGGGAAACTGCACCTCACGGGGTGATTAGAGTGTGCCCAGGCACACCCAGCACACCCCCCTACGCAAGCCTATGGGGAAGGGTTAACACCCCTGTAATGTTTGTTTTGCTGTCTATGTTTCTGTTCAGAACATTTTCTGTCACTTTCTGTCGTCTCCCTCCGTTTGTAAATAGGAGTCATTTGTAAGTCAAATGTTTGTAACTAGGGGACCGCCTGTATATATATATATATATATATATATAAATATATTTATATATATGTGTGTGTGTTTGAGCTTTGGGGTGCAAACCCTAATGCAATAGGCTGCACATGTCTATGATCAAAGACTATTTTTCAGCTCTAGCAGGCAGGGTGTGGGGATCTGATGTCACACACTGCACAACACAGAGAAGGGAGTAGTGGGAAAGGACACATCCCTTCTACACAGTCTCATAGGGAAACATGCACAGCTGTCAATCACCTGTTGTGTGCTGGAGGGGGAGACGGGGCATCACCCTAGATTCTGTGGTGTCAGGTTCACCCATAAGAAGTGATTAATGCAGATAGCAGAGGGAGGAGAAAGGAGACAAAATGCAACTTGGTGCTTTGGATTAAGGATAGTACACACTATAGAGGGATATGCTTTGTTCATTTTTTAATTTAGAGGTTTACATCCACTTTAAGCTGACCTAAAATGTGCAGTATAAATGTACCCACAATGTAATTCACCAGTGCTCCTCCAAAAAATATAATAATTTTAATGTCTTTGTTAACCCTCGCTCCTTTTCCCAATTACATCTCCTCTAGTGACTGTATAGCAGGTTCCTATCATTCTTGGTAAATCGACAGTTTATTACTCAGTAGCTCCTCTCTTGAATGCTCCTGGTATATATTCCAAAATACTCGCTCAATTTTCCCCTATTACATCAGCTTGAAACGTCTCCCAATGTCTAAACACTCCTCCACCGGCCTCTCCCTTTTGTGTCCTTCCGTTCCTCCCAACCACTAAACCGGAACAAAATTAGCACAACAGAAATGAATAACCGTTTCTCCATCCCCACAATACTCCAAACTCAGAACAGTGCGTTTGGATGTCTCATTCTTAGAATTCAGATGCAGCACAAACGGATTACATAATGTTGTCTGCGTTTATAGGACCAGCAAGGGATCACATTGAGTTCATACTCCAGCCTCTCCCTCTCCTCTCTTGCTCACCGTGCGTCTTTTCTGAAAGTACTACAAAATTGGGTCACTGGAACAGCGCGAGATGGGACCTTGCCAGAAAGAACATAACAGAATAATTAACCCATACATGCAAAAAAGTAGACAGTCGTTTCCTGTAACACTTTTTTTTTTTTTGCTAGGATAAAATGATCACGACTGTAAAGCTGACCACATGTGAGACCTCTGTGTTGTGTGCTTTTGATAAATTCTGTGTTGCCGCATGCTTGAATGCTTAAAACATAAATGTTTATTAAGTACGTGAACCAACTGAATTGATTAACATTTACACATGTACCCTATGTGAAACCAATACACTAAAAAGCCCATGAGCTAACCATTTTGTTCACACTTCCCAGAAACATGATATTGTATTTTGTTGGAACCAATGATATATGTTTATTTATTTATTTTATTTATTACAGGTACTTATATTGCGCCGTTAATTACGCATCGCTTTACACATATTTATTATACAAGGAGCTTACAGTCTAAAGTCCCTAACTCAACTCCATACATACACATACTAGGGCCAATTTAGATGGAAGCAAAGTAACCTACCAACCTGTCTTTGGAGTGCGGGAGGAAACCGGAGCACTCGCAGGAAACCCACGCAGGCACAGGGGGTTTTCCAGAGTTTAAAAAAAACGTGGACCCATTATTATAAAATCTACATAAGTGAATTTCTTGCCATCAATAAAACATGCTTCCCCGAAATCTCATCATGTGATATAAAGCCTAGTAAAATCACATGGTTGCTGGCTATCAGGAGCACTGTGCAGGTTTCACATCATTACATCAAAGGGTCTTTTGTTTTCAATATGGTAGACCATGTCTAGTAGACGTGCAGCGAGATAATATGATTAGCAAGGTTCAAGCAATGTGCAGCACTACAAAGCACAAGTAGATTCTGCACATGTATTTGATTGTAAGCTCCTTGAGGGAAGGGACTGATGTGAATGTACAATATATATATGTGAAGCGCTGCATAAATTAACGCCACTATATAAGTTCCTGAAATAAAAAAAATAAAATAAATGTAATGAACAAATATAGCTGCCTAGGTGTGTGCACTGCATATAATTATAAACTAGATACAGAAACTAGATAGAATAGAATAGCGTTAACACATACTATTAAGATTATTTACATTAAGAATGGGTCCACACCAGGACCGTTGTTTTTGCGTGGAGCAGAACTGCATAGCGCAGACACAATGCAAAGACAAGGCAAAGGGTATAATCTCATCATTGTGTTGCATTGGTGCGCGCTGTGATAAAATGTGCAGGTATCATTTTATTGTTGTGCCTTAAATGTCACAGCATTTTGTGACACTTCAAATAAAGTTACAAAAAATAAAAGTGTTATGTATTGTAACAACTGTGACAGTATGCGAGGCGATGTGGTAGACGGACACTACCTGTCGCCTCGTATGCGTTCATGTGGACTGGATTGAGCGGAGTCCGGTCCGGATTTTACCAGCCATCATGGCAGGGCTGATTCTGGTCCGGAGTTTATGGTCCAATGGAGTCCACCAGGAGGACGGGATCTCACTTGAGCTCTGGCCTGAACCTCAGAGAGGTATCTGAGGGAGCTCTGTGTCTGTCGGGACTTTAAAAGACAAGGTTTGCATTTTTGCTGATGTTTTGTGGGTGTCGGGGGCCAGCCCCACACCGTATAGTGAGGAAACTATACTGTCTAGTTTAGCGCCGTACGGCACAGACTTATTTTTATGTTTTGTTTTACCTGCAAACCTTACTTATCAATAAAGCTGGCAAGCTGCCAGATTTTAAGAAAAATTGCCTGCATGCTGACTATTTTTCCTGCTGATCATCACAAGCTAATCTCCCGCACAACGCATTGCACCACTCCTCACTGCTCCTACACAGCGTACACCAGAAGCAGCACGTTGTAGCTTGGTGCTGATGTGAATCGGCAATCCTCTTTATGTGTGTCTTAAAATACCCTCAAAAGATAATAGTTCAAGTGATTGGGTGAAACCAAAAAAATGCAAACATTAGCCAAAATTGCCACTAAAATGGGTCAACATGATTAAAAATAGGGATTTTTTTGCATTCCATGAATCTATAACAGGGTTTCTCAACCAGGGTTTTGTGGAACCCTAGGGTTCCTCCAGAGGTTGCTAGGGGTTCCTTGAGCAATGGTCAATTTCTACCTCTCAGATAAATTCCCAATGACATAATTGATCTAGGGCAGGGGTAGGGAACCTGCGGCTCTCCAGCTGTTGTAGAACTGCATTTCCTATGAGGCATTGCAAGGCTGATGGATACAATTACTCCCAGAAGCATGATGGGAAGTGTAGTTCTACAACAGCTGGAGAACCGCAGGTTCCCTACCCCTGATCTAGGGTAATGCTTCCCAATGACCACAAGTGTAAGGAGCATTCTTCCCATTGACCATCACACTAATGTATCAAGAGTTGTAGATTTTTAATTTTTAGCAGGGGTTCCCCGAGACCCCGAGAATTATTTCAAGGGTTCCTCGGTGTTGCAAAGGTTGAGAAAGGCTGATCTAGAAGGTAATACCTGATTGGTTTGTATAGACAGAACCTCTACTTTTTTCAGATTTAAATGTTAGCCCCACATATTCCAAGAAAAAAAATGTACCCATCAGCCTTCTAAGATTACCATCCACATGTCTGTAAAACCATCGGACAGCAAATACAATAGATCGTAGCAGATTACAAATGCATCATTTGTTACTACTGCACCAGTACTTTTGGTCCAGTACTTTTGGTTTATGAAAAAAGTAACTGTGTAGTCTTCCTTTATGTTTTTTCTGTAAAACCATAATAAATGTATTGAACAAAAACTTAGTCTCAGAGTTCCAGTGAGGAAATGTACTCATTAGCCAATAGCTATGACCAGAAAACACCATTGATAAAGCACACAAATACTCTTCTATTTCTTAATACATTTACTGTATCTCCCCTCTTAGATCGAATGCTCTAAGGCTTAATGTACACGGGACGCTTTTTTAGCCTCTCCTGAACGACTTTTTGACAGCTGAAAGCCAACGCTTAAAAACGGCCATGTTTTACATGCCACGTTTAGCCGCGTTCACGTCTAGGAGCGTTTTTTTTTTTTTTTAATGAAAACGCCTGCAAACTAAATGCTGCTAAATGTGAGTTACCTCGTTTAGCAGTGTTTACAATCTGTTACAGGCATTTGGTATTTCAAATGCCTCTGAACATCCGTTCTGAACGCATTTTTTTGGGTTCCAAAAAAAGCTTCTAAACTCAACTGCCTAGAAACGACTATAAACGACCCTGTGTACATGTACTGAAAAAACGCCCACTACTCGCAAACGTCTGTTTACCAGCAGCAGTGTGCATGAGACCTAATAAGCAGGACCCTCTGATTCCTCTTGTATTGAATTGTATTGAAAGTGTACTGTCTGCCTTTATTTTGAAATAACGCTGCACATACTGTTGCCGCTATATAAATTCTGTATAATAAAAATAATTTATACTTTATGGAACAGTTGCAGGCAGCAGAAATATATACTCTGTCATTATACCAAAATTCCCCAGAAAGCGTGTACCTGTAAAAGAAGAGTGTAAATAATTAGCTTTGTTGCCATCTGCCAAACACCACTCCAATGCTGAAGAGTCGTCTTCTGTCAGCTGCGAAACCGACACTCCTGGGAGCGCTGATCTCCTATGTCCTCAACTCTCACTAGTTCCAATGGCCTCCACATTCCTATAGGACACAGTAGTAATGTGTAGGTTGGTGGGACAAATAGAGAGGGTAAATCTCCCCATTGGGACACAGACAACAATAAAAACCATGGAAGGGTTCCAAGAGTTAAGAGTTTTTAATCTGGTGAAATCCCCTGCTCAATCCCAATCACAAGCACACGTCACTTCATGCTCCCTGTAGGCCTCTGGGATACAGAAGCCAAAATCAGAGAATAATTGTTCACTTTTTTGTCAACTGCATTCAAAAATAAAGTGTAGACCAAGGTAAATGACTAGTCCTTTGCTGGTTCATGGAATTTGTAGATGTTCTCCTTTAAAATAAAGCATTGCATGTTTTGGTATTACATTATACTAACAAATTTGGTTGGGTTTGCTCAAAATTCATTATTCATTCATGAAAAGTCTTCTTAATTATTTATTTTATCATTAAGCACATTTGCTACTTATCTTACTTTTGTAAACATCATGATTTTTTTAAAGGAAAAGTCTTGGGTTTAGGTAAAAAGTCCCTAACCCCCTCAGTCTATCACCCTAACCTACACTAAGTTAACCCCCTCGCCTAAATGCTCACTTACTTCCCTCTGATGGTGGTGGCCTTCTGTGGTGATTACATCCCATCCTTTGTTCAGAGTAGTCCCTTCCCATAGATTTGAATAGGCCATAACCATAATGTAACACCTAACTTATGTCTATGGGAAGTTACTAGGTAGGCAGCACTAAAAAAAATTTCTGAACAGAAATGTGAACACTGTGGGATGGCAGCACCATTGGAGAAAGGTAACTGGACCCTTGGTGTGTGTTTTCATTTTTTTATCGTAATCTGAATTTGTCCTTTAACACTTTAGTCCATTCAAAACTGTTTTTTTTCCAGTTCTGGATAGAGGCCAGAGGGATAAATATAAATATCTCAGGGCCTCTGATGGTGATATTTCTGAGCCAAGAATCCTAAACCATTTCTTCATTTCCAATGCTTGTCAGGAAGACAACCCAGCATTTAATTCCACACATTAAAACACCTTATTCTAATTACCATGGTAGATGTTGATTGTTCAAGAACAGCATAGAAAGCATAAAGGTTGTGGAACCACCCGGTTCCAGTTACCACCAATAGAATTATGTAACTAGAATAAGGGGGTTCTACAACTTCCACATCTCTCATCCTGTTCTGGGACAATCAACGTCTACACATTCCATGGTGATTGGATTAAGCTGTTTTAAGTTGTGGGTATAAATGCTGGTGTATCTTCCTGACACACATTGGAACTGGAAGAAGTGATATGGTGAACTAGGAAATGTCTTCAGCATGGAGAACATTCAAAGACAAATTGAACCTAATGGTGGTTGCTCATAACCAGTTTAACAGAACCATAATATTTGGTTACTGTATGTCATTGTTTTCCAAGTCAAAGTACCGACGTACAATGATGGCGTGCAGTCCGTAAGTGGTTAAAGTAATACTAAAGGCTCTTTTTTATTTTTTCAAAATAACAAACATTTATATATTTACCTGCTCTGTTCAATGGGTTTGCACAGAGCAACCCCAATGCTCCTCTTTTTGGGTCCCCCTCTAGTGGTCCTGGCTCCTCCTCCATGCCGAGTGCCCCCAATAGCAAGCGTCTTGCTATGGGGGCACTTGAGCAGGATAGCTCCTGAGCCACACTCCTGTGCATGGACGTTGTCCATTAAAACACAGAGCGCTTGGCCCCGCCTTCCACTCTCTCCTCATTGGCTCACTGGCTGTCAATGCCAATGAGGAGAGAGAGACCCAGGAGAGCCAATGCTCTCATGCCTATCGCTGGATTGAGGGGACCTGCTCTGACGTCACCCGCTGCTGTTGATGAGAGGAACTCGGTTTGAACTGTCTGCAAGGATCGTTCGTTGCATCTCCCGTTTATGACGATTGCTTGGTGCTTTTGACACGAGTTTGCTGTACACACGCTTACACCAAATGAATGTTTGTAAGTAGACTGATGTTATTAAAAGTTTTATAGTTTATCTACAGTCTGCACTTAGTCTTAGTACTTCTCTTCATATATTTCCACCACACTGGTTATCTGATCCTGGAACGGGCCCTCCCAAGTTGAGCAGGAGACGGTATTCAGTTATGAGGAAGGGATTCCTGAAGAATCATATTGGTGTTGAAAGTTTACCCTGCGAAGTGTATCACATGCATTTGACCCTCTAGTAAAACTGGGGTCAAACTATGAGGTGAGCACAGTGGATGTTGGTGGAGGGATCTGTTTCACTGTCCAGTATGGATATTTAACACCGGTGGATCTTTGTGCATGACTTATTGAACATTTTAGCAACTTTTAAGCAAAATTTTCAGCTATCTGGGCAACTTTTTATGCTTTTACTGCGCTGCTTTTCATTTTTGAAATTTACATGTATTGAGGTTGATTACCGTTGATGTTCAGCTAGCAGTTTCAGAATTTTTAGTTTAGGCTCAGCTGCGCTGATTGCTTTTTGTATTATACTTGAGCAGGATAGCTCCTGAGCCACACTGCTGTGAATGGATGTTGTCCATTAAAATACAGAGCGCTCGGCCCCGCCTTCCGCTCTCTCCTTACTGGCCCAGTTGCTGTCAATGACAGCAGCAAGAGCCAATGGCTCTCGCTGCTGTGTGAGCCAATGAGGAGAGAGAGACCCAGGAGAGCCAATCGCTGGATTGAGATGGGGCTCAGGTGAGTATATGGGGGGGGGGGGGCTGGGTGGGAGCTACACCCAGAAGTTAAAAAAAAACCTTTCTGCCTTTACAACCACTTTAAAGCGGAGTTCCAATCAAAAGTGGTAATTCCGCTTATATCCGTCTCCCCTCCCCCTCCGCTGCCACATTTGGCACATTTTAGGGGGGAGGGGGGAACGGTTACCTGTTTTTGACAGGTACTATTCCCCACTTCTGGGAGACCGGCTGTGGCCCGGTCTCCTGGAGATTCGGCTCCCTTCTTCCCCCACTGCCGGACCAATTGAAAAGCACAGAGCGCTTTGTGCATCCGCAGTAGGGAGCCAGCTGTGACTCCTGGGTTTCCTTACCAGGAATAGGGTGCCGAAATTGCGGGCTCCCTGGACAGGTAAGTGTACATATATTAAAAGTCAGCAGCTACAGTATTTGTACCTGCTGACTTTAAATTTTTTTTTGGGGGGGGGGGAGCTGGACCTCCTCTTTAACCCAACCTTTAAACAAAAACCTAACACTACACACTAATCCCACATTCTTCAATGCTGACCTACTCGAAAAACCTCTGCCCTGAATCCTCCAACTTGAACTAACAGCTCTGAGGTCACAGTAGCCAATACTATGATCTATCTAAAAAAGTAAGATAAGTAACATGTGTAGCTATTGCACATTCCTTGATATAGGAGGCACAAAGAATAAAGTCAAGAAACACATGAAAGAAGGAAGAGCATGACAGTCAAAACGTGTTAAAGATATCAGAAGTGCAAAGACTGCGTGCAAAAAGGGCATCCACTATAAATCAAATATTGAATATTTTTAGAGAACAATCTGAGTCTGCTAATAACATGATTTTGTTTATGTCAAAAAAATCTGAATAAACCTTTACTGTAATGGGATGGGGAGCTGCTATAAATAGAGAATTATTCCTGCATAAAGCCTGTAATACAAGGGTTAAATGCCCATGTATTCTCTTTAGCTAAATCCCAGTCTCTGTTTTCCTCTAATTAATCGCCTCACTCCTCATCTTTGAAGAAGCCGTCACAATTTCCAGTACATGTGCTTTGTCAGCTATAACCTACACTGGGAATATTCTCTTTCTGACAACCTATGAAACGCAAAGCATGTCACATCTCCCCTTCGCATTCTGCTTCTTCATACCATAGCAAATGTATTTTTTTCTTTTCTGCAAGACTGGCACATTTTGTAGAATAAGCTCAGGCTCTGACCAATACAAGCGTACAATAAACCTGTTGACTTTTAACTGACGTGAGAAGATGAAAGCAAGCAGAACATGTGTACCAGCTAAATACTAAGCTAAGAATAAAACCCGATAAAGAGAAATTACACTGATCCAATACAGCGCTCATTTTTCCTTTAAGAACAAAAAAGGAAAGGAAATGCTGTTGCCAAACAAATGCCAGGCGTGATGATAAAAATGTCACAATATTACTGGCAACATTTACAAATAATATTTATCTGCTGAAATAATAGGCAACATTTATCTTGCACCTGTTTCAAGCAATAGTTTGGACATATGTGTTATTTATTAGAATTGTTGCTCTTTTTTTTTTAATAGATGTCATTATCAACTAAAAGGCAAGCAAGAGCAGATGCTGTAGGTGTAAATCTATTGCATTAAATCTGTACTTTGCATAGAATAATAATTACATAAAAGAATAAGCAACGCAAGCATAAGACTACATGAGACGATAATAGCAAGAAGCTGGGGACCTCAACTCATATTAAGGGGTGGGTGGTCGCCGGGGCTTTTACCAAAACACTTCTAAAGAACTGGTGGGGTTTGTACCCATTGGCATCTACAGTTACATGGGTGAATTGTAATAGAGCGAGACTAAGTGCTACTACATACTATTTGTATAGCTTATACCATAATTTGTATTTGTATTTGTAGCTGCTGACTTTTCATTTTTTTCTGAAGGAGTCTGGAGCTCCTAAAATTGGAGTAACTAAACCCACAACAGTAAAATCAGTCTTTATATGCAGTAAAGCATGCTTGTTATACTCACTGTGGAACATAAGGGGTTTAAAAAGGCTGTTTAATCCTATCTCCTCTGATCCTCCCCTTCTTCCACTGTCCCCAATCCATCTGCTGATAGTACAGAGCCTCAGGGGCACTCTGCACATGCTCAGTTTGGTGTGTATTGCTAGAGAGTTTTTGTTTTCCTTGGGAGAGTGCATGTGATCAGCACAGGGGCCAATCATCGCTGTCCAGACAGAGGGTCACGGGTCATTCAGCCTTATAGGACAATCAGGGAAGAACCAGACACTGATAGAAGTCACAGGACTGCTATATACTGCTGATGAGAAAAGGTATTTAGCAGTTTATATTTACTAAAACTATTCCATTTCCATGTTCTGTGTACTGTGGGAGACCAGATATAGTGAATGCAGGGTCCTGGGTTTAGTAACACTTTAAAGGGCAACTTTAAAGTGTTAGAAAAAGAAAATCAGGGAGCTGTACTAGTGTCCACCTACTGGGTGACATGGTTCCTCCCGCTGGCCACTACGTAACTAAAGGTCTTAGTGGTCTGTTTGGGAGAACCACAGTGCCCAGCAGGGGACATATTATCCAACACACCTAGAGCTGCTAGCTCTGCAATAGAGCAAAGACTTGGTATTTTTCTGCAATATTATTTGTCCTTTTTTATCGCAGGGTGCAGTTGCCTGAATAAAGAGGGGCACTTTAACATTCTAATTAAAGAAAATAAATAAATAAGCATGAGCTTGTACCTAGAGAATCCAAAGACCTGTTTTTCTTATACTGATATGAATTTGATTTTTTCTGCTGACTTTTGAATTCTTGGAGCCCCTTCATTACTAAATTGTGAGACCACAAACACCTCCCATCAGGCAAACAGAGCTCATCAACCCTCGCTGGGCTTGTTTCCTTTGGTTAACACACTTTGCTGTCCTATCTATACCAGTAAACACTGATATTGCATAACACGGGGTATTCAAAGGTAGTAGTCCCACTTACTCACAGCAAGAAAAAAAAAACTTTCTATAAAATAGAACATAACAGAATTGAAGGGATTGTATGAAATCTTTACCTTGCTTACCTTACCATATCTGAGAGTGAGTCATTGGAAGGTCAGCTCATACGGCATAACAGTTAATCTAGGGCAGCTAGGCTGCTATATAAAAAAAAAAATCGTTATAACCAAAAAGGTCACAAGTTCCTGGCTGTATTCGTCAGATATCTTACGATACAATAATAGATATGCAAAAAGCCAAAGCACGAAAGGGAAGGTGATAGCAGAGATTTACAATACACAGGCACAAACAAAAAGGCTCTTCGCTTTTCTTCACATTATCTGTATTAACCTTACAAACAGAAATTTACAATAAACAGGGTGATCTCAACAATCCAAAAGATATCAAGCCATGTGTGCATGTATTACACAGCTCTCCTATTACTTATGTAATCTCTAAAAATAACCACCTTAGGCCTTGCTTTTTTTGCTTTTGCAGTAGCGTTTTGCTGTGATTTTTAGCGTTGATGGTTTTTAGCTTGCAAGAAAGCACGAGCTATGGGATCGTAAACGTTCAAAAAGCCGGTAAGCCGCGTTTTACCGGCGTTAGAGCATTTTTACAGCTCAAAAACACCTCTTAAAACCCACAAGTTCTGGCAGTAGCGGGCCGTGCATTAGGGGCGCACGAGCGCTCCCCCTATCCATGCGTTCAGCCCCCTGATCTATATGCAGGGCGCCTCACACATGAATTCCAATGGGGGGGGATTTTTTTTGAAGCACGTGATTAGAGCCAGAGGTTCTAATAGGCTTCAAAAAATAGAGGGCTCGGGCACAGAGAACTGCCCTCTGAGCCCACCCAGTTGTGTGGCAATAGCGAATGAATATTCACTATTTTCACACTGATTCTACTCCCAGCCAATTGGGAAGCGGGTCTGAGACCCGTTTCCCAATTGGCCGAAAGGAAAAATGCTCCGATTGGCCGCCGATGAGGAAGGAGGAGACGGAAGCCGCTGTGATGCCTGTGGAGGACAGCAGAGGAAGAGGAAGCCGCCCCTGATGTCTGCGGAGGAGAGCAGGGGAAGACACCTGTGATGCCGAGGAGAGCAGGAGAAGGAGAAGCCCAGATGAAGCGCTGCCCACCATAGATGGAGTTAGTGCTCCTGATGACCAGACCGGGGGGGGTTGCAGGTTAAACAAAGACACAAAAACAAGGGCACACTGGCCTAGAGCATTATCCTCAATAGACAATTTATTATAAAGTCATAAAAACATACTCACAACCGAGTTCAGGTTAAAAGCATATCAATACACAGCGGCTTCACGCCCATTTCTCGTGTGCCTCACACAGATGGATAGTAACCCACACAGGCTGACGTGTTTCGAGGTCCTAGCCTCCTCCTCAGAGCCCAGAGTTGCAGGTTGCCTGGCGCCGACCGGGGGGGGGGTCACTGGCTGTGGGTGCACTGTTTGTGCCCCCCACAAAAAAAATCACCACCAGCCGCCACTGAGTTCTGGGGGTTTTTTCCAGCCAGAAATTGCTCCAGCCAAAAAAACACTGATAACAGCCTATGTGTACATGGACACATAGGATAACATGTTAGGGAATTTATTGGCTTCAGAAAAAACACCTGAAACAAAAAACAGCAGCTGTAAAAATGTCAAGTGTGCAAAAGGCCTAAACACTATTATAAGTAAAATATAATACAGGCACTTGTGCAACACTCTAAAGGCACAATGTGAAGCTGTTGTTGTGTATAAAATTAATAAGTGCACCTTAGCTCCTTTAAAGTGATTGTAAACTCTGTACAACTCTGTAATCCCTACAGGCAGGGCCATCTATAACACAGGGCAAAAGAGGCAGCTGCCCCAGGCCTAGTCATTGTTGTGGGGCCCAAAGCCCAAAACTCCACAGAAACTGCCTTACTAAAGCTCACTAACGATTTACTAACTGCTAAAACCAACGGCCACTACTCCATACTCCTACTACTTGACCTTTCTGCGGCCTTTGATACTGTTGACCACCCACTCCTTCTCAATAAACTCTGTTCCCTTGGCCTTCAAAATTGTACTCTATCCTATTCTCCTCCTACCTATCACAGTGCTTCTTCAGTGCTACCTACAACTCTGTCTCCTCCTCTCCATTGCCCCTTTCTGTGGGGGTCCCCCAAGGCTCTGTTCTTGGACAACTTCCCTTCTCTATCTACACCTCCTCCCTTGGTAACTTGATAACCGCCCCACGGCTTCCAATACCTTTATACGCCGATGACACCCAAATCTATCTGTCTACTCCTCACCACACCTCACTCCTTCAGTCTCCTCTCGCATTACAAACTTACTTACTGACATATCAGCATGGATGTCACACCACTTCCATTAAATCTCTCTAAAACTGAGCTAATAATATAACCCCCCCGCCAATGCCCCCCTCCATGACTTTTCCATTAAAATCAACGATGCAACCATCAGTCCCTCCCCTCATGCCAGGGTACTAGGTGTAATCCTAGACTCTGACCTGTCCTTTCAGCTACAAATCCAATCGTTGTCAAATGTTTGTAGAATTCACCTCCGTAACATCTCTAAAATACGCCCCTTTTTAATAAAATAAACCACCAAGGTCCTCATTCACTCCATTGTTATCTCTCACCTTGGCTATTGCAGCTCCATTCTCATTGTCCTGCTTCTCCATAGGCTATTCCCTCTCCAGTCTATCATGAATGCTGCTGCTAGGCTTATCCACCTTACCAACCGTTCAGTGTCTGCCAACCCTTTCCTCTAATCACTTCACTGGCTCCCAATTGCCCAGCAAATTCAATTCAGAATAATAACTCAGCTCTGAGCTACATTACCAATTTTGTCTCCAAATATCACCCAAACCATCCTCTCTGCTCCTCCCAAGACCTCCTACTCTCAAGCTCCCTCATCTCTAGGATTTCTCCAGAGCCTCTCCCATCCTCTGGAACTCTCTACCTCAACCTGTCCTATACTAGTATATTTTCAGGTAGCACATATCTTGAGTTCTTATTGCAATGATTAAATTAATTGATGTGCCTTAGGCCTCATTCACACAGAGTGTTTGGTGCATCCCCATGCAGGCACTCCTTTTGATGTGAATTGGGATGCAGTGGCTGCAGGGACACAGAAGCTGCATTCCAATATGAAATCAGTGCAAGCAGGGGTGCTGTCTTAATCGGCCCAAACCAGGCAAATAGGCAGCTCACCCTACATGGAGCCTATTGAGGTATCGTTTTTGGACCAGATCTAACAATACAGCTGGTATGGATATCAACTGAGTGTCAAATTAGATGGATGAGAACATTACTGAGTTATTAATATATGACATATATTTTCTCAACCCTTGGAATTGTGGGCACATTCTCTCCATTATTTGATGAAGCAAGGATTGGCCCCTGTAAGTTTCTCCTGAAGCTGTGGAATGCAGAGCCTCCTTTTGTGTGACTCGATCTATGTGTCTCCTCCTATGTTCCTCCTCCTACTTCATCTTGGTGAAGCTCTCTTAGGCCCATGTTTTGACTCTATACATTTATCACTAATAGGATTCCCTGAAGAAGCCATCTGGCGAAACACGTAGAGATCCGCTCTAGTGATGTATCACTGATTCCTGTACCTGGATCTTATATAATACGTGGTTTGGGCTGGTTAAGACAGGTCTCAGTGCATATAGAGTGCTAATTACAGTTAGTTGGGAAATGCAAGATAGACAGTTGAGTGTATCTTGGACATGGTTTTATGGAATTCATTTTAATGATGCTGTGAAATAAACTTTTGTATTATTTATATCTTTTATGGCTTTTGAGTACTCACCTTCCTTTATGTGGGGTTATTGGTGGCAACTGATAAAGTCCTATGCTCTCTTTTCTCTTCTATTTTCTTAACATTGAATTGGTGAAAGGTAAAGGTCCTATGCAAACGTTTGTTAGAAGTATATAAGTGTGTATAGAACTGATAGTTTTGTGGGTTAACATGTGCTCACACCCATTTAGCTCCTTATATGTTTTATGTACAGTACTGTGCAAAAGTTTCAGGCATGTGTGAAAAAATGCTGTAAATTATAGTATGGCTGCTTTCAGAAATAAAAGTGTTAAAGTACAACTAAAGGCAAAAGCTTTTTTTCTGTTTTGGACATGTAGAGGACATGTATTAGAGTCCCTGTTAGGTTTTTATTGCTGTCACTGAACGTGAAAGAAAATCCAAAATGTTGGGTTGTCCCCAGAAAAGTAGTGGAAGTGAAATCTTCCAATGGAGACCCTGGTTCTGGTGACCTGGGAGTCTCAAGGCATTCCTTTAATTTGTAGGGATTTCCTCTCACTTCTGTTTTGGCTATGGGACAGGAAAGTTTTGCTTTAATAGTTTATTTTTTATTAATTAACAAGATGCAAAGTAAAGGAACAGAAGAGAAATCCAAATCAAATCAGTATTTGGTGTGACCACCCTTTGCCTTCAAAACAGCATCAAATCTTCAATTGTTCAAGGTACACTTGCACACAGTTTGTGAAGGAATTTGGCAGGTAGGTTGTTCCAAACATTTCGGAGAAATAACCACAGATCTACTGTGGATGTAGACTGCCTCAAATCCTTCTGTCTCTATATGTAATCCCAATCAGACTCGATAATGTTGAGCTCAGGGCTCTATGGTGGCCAAACCATTGTTTCCAGGATTCCTTGTTCTTCTTTACACTGAAGATAGTTCTTAATGACATTGGCTGTATGTTTGGGGTCAATGTCCTGCTGCAGAATAATTTTGGGGCCAATCACACCCCCCCCGATGTTATGACACGATAGATAATTATCTTCCTGTATTTCTTAGCATTGAGGACACCATTGTTACTGACCAAGTCTCCAACTCCATTTGCAGAAATGCAACCCCAAGCCCACGATGAACCTCCACCATGACCTTTCTAGATTTGAGAACATCCTTTCAGTTCTTTTGCACAGTGCAAGTCATTGGCCAAAACCTGGGTCTGTAAGCTCTTCTACTGTGTCAGTTTGCCCTATATTGGCACAAAATTCACATTAAAGTATGCTGCAAGCAAATACATATTTGCCATTTTGTATAGCAAATTTTGTTGTTTCCCAGCTTGAACAATATACTGTATGTGAAACAAAAATCCATGTTTCTTGCATGTAAGAATGTAAGAGAGTATAGCAGTATGCATAGGATTGATTCAGAATTCTGTGTGTAAACATGTGGTCACACTCCTGTAGCATATCAATTTAAGCGCAGCCGTCATACTATTTTTACAAGGTGTAGGGCTTAACCAGTCTTGGAGAGAAGTCAAGGTCCTACATGCAGCCTAATCCAGACTTTCTCAGCCAGCGTTCCTCTAGAAGTTGCTATAGGTTCCTTGAACTGTTGTTGATTGACCTCCCATCTATTGAGCCTGCATAACTCTGAGTCAAATGTCAGTTGGTAGGGCCAATAACATGATTCCAATGATGGTTTTAGCTGATTGTAAGGGTGAATTTCTGATCGCCATTCTTCCCATTGACCCCAAAGGGGTTTCCTGAGATTTCAAAAATGTTTCAAGGGTTCCTCTGGGGTAAAATAAGGTGGAGATAGGCTGGCCTAGACACCTGGAGCATTCTCAGGAAACAGCCATGCACGTATGGCTAGCCTGTGCTAATTTCATGTCGGTAAGCTTGGAGAATTTTGTTTTTGCACACAAAGCAGTCACACAGTCTTTGATATATATGTATACAGTTGGTCCTAAATGGGGCAGTCCACCCCAAAACCTATATTTTAGTTTCAGTAGATTCTGTAAACTTACATGATGTAATAGATTCTTAGATCTCTTAGGGCTTCTGTTGGCAAGAACTCGGCAAAGACAGGAACAGAGACAGGAATTATAGGCAGGGAGCTCTCGTTGCTGAAGTATGCAAGACTTATGTGCAGTCAGAGCTGACTCAGCCCACCCCACTTTTAACTAAATTGTCACTTTTAGGTGAACTGACCCTTTAACCCATCTCCTAAGGATAACAACAGAGGACTGTGCTTATGCTCAAGCACTGTGACTGATCCTGAGGAGGCACATGACTTTCATCACTGATGCATGAGATCTGTTACAGTGTAATGATGATTAGAGAATGCAGATTATTTAAAGAGATTAATTATGGAGATCGGTTTTAGATTAAGTTTATCCTTGTAGACAAAGACATGGAAAAGAGGACAGGTATCACTACATGGTGATATAAAATATTATATCCAAAAACCAGGCCTGGAATGATTAGAAAAAAAATAGAAGCCTGCAAAAAATATGTATAAATAAAATAATAATCATGGTAAAATAATAGAAGTAAAAAAATATAAAAGGAAAAATTGGGAAAATATTTTATAACCTGTTTTTCAAGTAATTATTAAATTATTATTTTTTTTTCTTTTTATTCCATAAAGATTTTATTAAAGAATAGGAGATTTATAGATAACATCATGCCAAAATAAGGAACATAGCCATGTGAGAGGAAAAAAAGGGGGCCCTACATGATCATAGTCCCCTAAAGGAAGGTAATAAAACAGAGATCTTGTCCTGAGATTCAAGAAAAGAGACAAATAGTAACAACAAATGGGAAAGCTGGGAGAAGAAAAAGAGAGATGTGAAAGAGATAAAAAAAGGGGGGGTGGTAAAGGTAATGGGAAAAGACAAGCTAAACCACCTAACCCAGAAGGGAGGAGCAAAAGAAGGACGCCAGACCCTCATACCTTGCCTAAAAGCACCTCAGTATAGTCTACCGTAGTCTTATAATGAGTCCAGCACGCCCAGACTTTGCTAAAGTGGGAGATCCTAGCCTGAGAAATATGGATCAATTCCTCCATTGCATACATTTTGTTTATGCAGGAGAACTATTCTGCCAATGTGGGAGGTGTAGGGGATCTCCAGTGAACAGGGATGCACAGCCAAGCATAATTATTTTAGCATGCTTACTAGACTCTAGAAGTTATACCTGTGCTACCTAAATACTTCCCCCAATGCCTGAAAACACCTGACAACAATGTGCAATGATAAGATTTCCTGGCACCTAGCTATATTGTAATATTGTGTTTGTATCCCTGTTGATAAATGGGTGACTTTGTTTTTATAATGTATACAATATCTCACAGTGAGTATACCCCTCACATTTTTCTAAATATTTTATTCTATCTTCATGTGATAACACTGAAGAAATTACACTTTGCTACAATGTAAAGTAGTAAGCGTACAGCTTGTACAACAGTGTAAATTTGCTGTCCCCTCAAAAAAACTCAACACACAGCCATTAATGTCTAAACCGCTGGTAACAAAAGTGAGTACACCCCTAAGTAAAAATGCCCAAATTGGACCCAAAATGTCTATACTTTGTATGGCCACCATTATTTTCCTGCACTGCCTCTTGGGCATGGAGTTCACCAGAGCTTCATAGGTTGCTACTGGAGTCCTCAACCACTCCTCCATGACGACATCACAGAACTTGTGGATGTTAGAGACCTTGCGCTCCTCTACCTCCATGTCCTTAGTCTGCTTGTCTTCAGCAAACTGTTTGCAGGCTTTCTTGTGCATCATCTTTATAAGAGGCTTTCTTCTGGGACGACAGTCATGCAGACCAATTTGATGCAGTGTGCTGCGTATGGTCTGAGCACTGACAGGCTGACCCACCACCCCTTCAACCTCTGCAGCAATGCTGGCAGTGCTCATACATCCATTTCCCAAAGACAACCTCAAGATATGACACTAAGCATGTGCACTCAACTGCTTTGGTTGACCATGGCGAGGCCGGTTCTGAGTGGAACCTGTCGTGTTAAACCACTGAATGGTCTTGGCCACCGTGCTGCAGCTCAGTTTCAGGGCCTTGGCAATCGTCTTATAGCCTAGGCCATCTTTATGTAGAGCAACAATACTATTTTTCAGATCCTCAGAAAGTTCTTTGCTATGAGGTGCCATGAGGTGCCAGTGACCAGTATGAGAGTGTGAGAGCGATACAACCAAATTTAACATACCTGCTCCTCATTCACACCTGAGACCTTGTAACACTAACAAGTCACATGACACCGGGGAGGGAAACTGGCTTATTGGGCCCAGTTTAGGGGTGTACTCACTTTTGTTGCCAGTGGTTTAGACATTAATGGCTGTGTGTTGAGTTATTTTGAGGGGACAGCACATTTACACTGTTATACAAGCCGAGCACTCAGTCATTACTTTACATTGTAGCAAAGTGACATTTTTTCAGTGTTGTCACATGAAAAGATAGAATAAAATATTTACAAAAATGTGAGGGGTGTACTCACTTTTGTGAGATACTGTGTGTCTATACTGTATTTCTATCTTTTTTCTTTCTTTCTTTTTTTTAACACTCTTTATTTTAAGCATTTTACATACAGATAAGAATGCTGAAAGAGTGTATACAGAATTCAACAATTTCTGTCTTTTTTCGATTGTTACAACAAAAAAAACATCCATAAATAAAGAATGCATAACAAAGAGAGCCTGGCTCATGGTACACAAGTTCTGATTTATGATGTGCATTGGACTGGAAACAAAATGTAAAGATAGATTTCAATGAGACGTAGTAACAGTATTTACAGTAAACGTGTCATTAAATGAAGGATAGCAAACTCAACTCTGAAATGAATAGTAGGCATCCCCGACTATCGCAACCCCTATCGTTACGCCCCTGATAGTAAGCAAATCTTTGCCGCCCGACTCCCCAGCACCCATTCAGTCTCCACACTCTGTGTCTCAGAACTGTTACAACCCGTACTCTGTCCCCCATCAACTATTTAGCTCACACACTCTGTCCCCAATGATAGCTATGACCCCCACTCTGCTCTCGCACACTGCTCCAAATCATATGTCATGCCACCACTTTCTGTACCCCAAACATTCAGCCCAGTGCCTCTCTTATACTTAGCCTCATCTGCACAGTCCAACCACTCTAGCTGGTCATATGCGTAAAGATTTCTCTGTTCAGCCTACTAGACCAAAAGTGAGAAATCTGTAGATTCTCCCATCCACACTAATCTCCCGCTGCCAGCTAATGTATACAGACAACTGCACCTACCCAAACAGTGGCTGTAGCTGGTTGGATGCCAGGACTGCCTTTAGAGATCATGGGGCCCAGTACAGTCTTCCTGACAGGGCTCCCAATGCCACCACCTGCTTTTAGAGATCATGGGGCCCTGTACAGTCTTCCTGACAGGACCCCCAATGCCACCCACTCCCTAAGAAAGTATTGCTGCCTTACTGCACAAAGAATATGCTATGAAATATGGTTGCACCGATACCGATAATAGTATCGGTGTGCCAATACCGAGCATTTGCGCAAGTACTTATACTCGTGAAAATGCTCCGAAGCTTGATCCGATACCTGGGCAGTTGGGGGTGATCGGTGTGGCGTTAGGGGGAGTTACACACACCGATCTCCCTGTATAGATTTCAATAAAGCAGCTGGCAGCCGCTTCTCCTCCTCTCTTTCCCCCTGCTGCTTTATTAAAATCTATACATGGAGATCGGTGCTTGTAACTGCTCCCACCACCGCACCGATCACCCCTGACATGTCCTCCTCCGGTCTCCCTCCGTGCTCCTCCAGTCCCCCTCTGTGTGCTCTTCCAGTCCCCCTCTGTGTCCTACTCCAGTCCCCCTCTGTGTCCTACTCCAGTCCCTCTCTGTGCTCCTCCGGTCCCCCTCCGTGCTCCTTTGGTCCCCCTCTGTGTTCTCCTCCGGTCCCCCTCCCTGTGCTCCTCCTGTCCCCCTCCATGTCCCCCTCTGTGCTCCTCCGCCCCCTCTGTCCTCCTCCAGTCCCCCCTGTCCCAAATCTGTCAGGATGGAGAGCGGACGAATCTGTCATTTACCTCTTTCTTCCCTTTCTGAATGCACAGAGTCAGATCCCTGACTCTGTGCATTCATATCTGAGCATCGTAAACTGTGTTTATGATGCTTCTCTTTATGAATGAACAGGAGCAGCTGTCTCCTATCCATTCATCTTTGTGTGTTTTTGTGGAGCTGAGGCTGCAGAGAAAGGGAATGATGAATCTGTGTCCTCAGTCTCTTTCTCTGTCTCAAAGGGGAGATGTCAGGGGTCTGTTTAGACCCATGATATCTCATCAAAGCCCCCCCACCCCCACCCAACAGGGCTGATAGAAAAAATAAAAATGTTAAAACTGTAAAAGAAATAAAAAAAAAAAAAACACTTAACACCGTCCACTCTCGTCCCCCACCACCAAAAAAGAAAGCATTGCAAAAAAACAAAAACAATATAAATTGTAAAAAATAAAAAAAAAATTGTAAAAAAAAATAAATTAAAAATAAAAAACTACTGACACAGTCAACGCCTCATCAGTGCCCATCAGTGTTGCATATTAGTGCCACTGTCACATGACATTAAAAAAAGTATCGGTAATCTGTATCGGTGAGTACGTGAAAAAAAGTATCAGTACTTTTACTTGGTCTCAAAAAAGTGGTATTGGTGCAACCCTACTATGAGGTGTCCAATAGGGTGCTTTACATCATATAACTCTTTCCTGCACCTGACTACAATTATGAAGGACTCGGGGCAATCTTGTTTACAAAAAAAAAAATTGGGCATGACAGATTTCATCTAACATTGACAAAAGGTTTTAAAATAGTGATTATACAGAACCTGTGCATGTTCACTGTACTGCAAATGTATGTACCACCAAAATATTCAATTACTGTGTCACAAGTGACAGTATAACTGACACATATAAACCTCAGCACAAAAATTAAACTCCTCCAATAAATAAAAAAAAAGCTATCATTTGTCTGAGTCTACCTTTCAGAAGAACTTCATTAAAATAGCAAATGTTGAGGCAATGGATACTTTGGTCAGAACTATGTCATGTACAACAGTGGAAAGAGTGCAGAGGTCAGAATAAGAAGAAAACATATACCACAGAGTTATAGGCTGCAACAGTCAGACTGAGAGAGAGGAGGGAGAGGGAGAGCAAGAGAGAACGAGAGATGGGGGGAGGAAGGAATATCCTCCCTTCTACATCAAAGCTCCATTCACATCAGAGTCCCCCCTTCACATCAGGAGTCCTCCTAACATCAAAAGCCCCCACATATAGTACATCAGTATTCTATCCTCCTAGTAAAATAAAACTTAGCTAAGGACTAAATGTATCTGCTTTAAAATTAAATGTTATGTTTTAAAATAAAAAAACATTGAAAAAAACAAATAGGTGTCTACATACCAGTTTGGCCTTGTTCACACAGGGGGTACAATAGCGTACACCTTTGCAGGGCCATGTTTACCTGCACGAGAATGCACAGGTGTTCTATGTATCCCCATGCAGGCAGTCCCATTGATGTCTATTTGGACACAGCTTCTTTTTTTCTTTGTCACGGTGGTGGTGATAAACGAAAACAGAAAAAAAAATTAAGTGAACAAAAAATGTGCGTGCGAACACACACACTAAAATGTGCACTTATGAGTGTGCTTTGTCCACCCACAAAGGGGTAGGACCTCTCCCTGATCCCCCGGAGCGCAAGACTCCTGACAGGGACATAGGGTACGACATGGTCCACCTGGCCAGAAGGTCTGGCGGACCCCTCTCCTCGTGGGCAGCCGAAGCCGACCACTGAGTACTAGGTCAAGGAGCTCTCCCAAAGAAAGACCCCCCAGGTTCAGGGGAGGAAGGAGCCTGAGGGCCACACATCTTACCCCTAGACATCAGGGGAAGCTCCAGGACTCACACCCTCCAAATAAAAAAACACACAAATAATTGAAACGTGACAAAACACGAGAAGAAAACAAATAAATAAACAAGTGGCAATGTGCACTGACCGGGCCCTGAGGCCTGGTAACAAAAATTCACCCGGACTTAGCCAAAAGGCCCAGCGCTAAAAGGTGTAGTGCAGAAAAGAGTATTTGATGCTGTGACCATGTGGTGTTTCACACTGTGGGGGTCTCACACCCAAGTGTTACTAAGAGCACCCCTAGGGTGGCCATTCCCAGAGGGCACAGACAGCAGACCCTTGCCAGCTCATGGCCAAGCAAGGAAGATCCATTCAAACCAGGGGGAACTGGGCCCATCCAGTTTTCCCAGGGAAATTACTCTCATGCCCCAACTGCATGTGGGCATCCCAGTTTATGTTCCAGCTTGCCTTCAGAGCCCCCATCACTCCAGCAGGGGTACTATACAGCCAATCATTCCCACCGTAAGGCAGAAATAATGGTGTAGCACCCCTACTGGACACTGATAGGAACATATACTACACTTCATCTTAGCCAAAAGGCAGAGGAGTGTCTATTTAGACACAGATGATACACAGACACAGCCACTGTGTCCAAATATGACATCTGTGCGGGTGTGTGTGCGGGTGTGTGTCCCCAAATGTACCCAGGGTTAGTTTGGAGACACACACATGTACCCAACATTGGGACACAACAGCTGTGTCTGTGCAGCCACTATGCCCCAATATGCATAAGTGGGACTGCCTGCATGAATATACATGGAACACCTGTGCATCCCCATGCGGGTAAACACTGCACTGTATGGGCCTATGGTATTGTACGCTGAGTGTAAACGAAACCTTAGTGTGAAAAAATTGGAAGTAAACCTGAATTTAAAAAGTGAAAATTTGTTATGTTAGACCGAGCATTTAGAAATGTAAATTTGTCTAGTTCCTTCTAAAAAATACAAGTGCACTCCCTGGTATGTGAGTGTGCCTAGGCACACCTGTTCTGTATACCTGTAGTGTGCCTGCTAGTCTCAGGAGACTTGGTGATGTCTCCAGTGTGCTGCCCACTGTTCTCCTTGCTATTTGCTCTCGCATAAGGAAGAACAACCTCTTTACAAAGATGGCCGTCACCAAGATAGCCGACTCCACACAGAGGCACAAGGCATTATAATTCAGTAATTTGAAAAGATAAGCTAGAGGAAGACCAAAGGCAATATCGTTGACTAACCTTCAGCTTACTTTTATATGGGCACAGTTTCCACTGTTCAAATTCTCATCGAAAATAAGAACTATCTGGCTATTTCTCATTAATGATAAACAAGGTTTACCAGGAAAAAGAGCTCAGCTTCCATCACGAAGTAGAAGCTTTCCTGCTTTGTCCTTGTTTTGCTCTTCCATTAGTGATAAAATGATATAGCAGAGGTGGTGGGAACAAACACTTTTTTCCATTTGTCAAGCAAAGCTATAATAGTTACATGGCTTACATATATACTTAGATGCAGTCATATGGAGGGAGGGGAGTGAAGGGAATAAGTCCCTGCTCAAACTACACACTGTTTCAGATGAGGAAAAGGATAGATATCTAAACATGTGAAAAGAAGATTAGAACTCCGAATGTGGCTAGCAATAAAAATACAATTTATTTATCTGCAGTATATCATACTTACTTAACTTAAACAAGAAATGATCTTAAAACTGTATTTTATGGCTTTGTTTAAGGGTGTACTACAGTGTATGTATGTGAGAGGGCCGCGTTTGCAGCTGCTCCCAACCTGGCAGCCGTTTGGATACTAGCATGGGTCCCCAAACACAGACAGTGTGCGCCCGCACCCACATGGTTGTCAGAGTCCCAAATGACATGAATGAGAATACCTGTGCACCCCTGTACAGGCCAACTCATCCCTCGCACGGATGTAGGCTGGAGTACGCCTGTGTGAACAAGGCTTATTACAATGGCTCATTCAGACAGACGCTGAGAGATGTCCTCTGTGCTGAGCTGCTTTTTGCTGCGGATTTCTGTGTTCAGATCTGTGCACCCACACCTCTCCACATGTCAGATTTTGACAATTCACTGTGTCCGTGCAGCCGCTGCATCTGCATCCACTTCTATGAGCAACCTTCACCCTGCAAAAGAAGCCTAGCGCAGAGGACGGGTCTCAGCGCCCGTCTGAATGAGCCCTAATCCAAACTATCACCGGAAAAAAAATTGTTCCCTTTAGAGGTATTATGATACTGGACTGCATATTTATTCTCTCCCATTACTAGAAAAGAAGGTTAAACTGCTAATTAGTTATATTTAATAATCCTCATTTTAATTAGCTTCATAATAGACTATTTTCTTAACTATGATGGGATTATGCTTTTCATCAGTTTGCCGCAGTCAGAATAAAGAAAGGTTTGCTATTTGGATGGTATGGTTTATTGTAGTGTGAACTGTCTGAAATGTCGCATACAGAACACTTGACCTTAACAGTCGCATTTTTAGATTACTTGAACTACAGCACCATGTTAGATCCTTGAAACAAACAAAGGGATCTCAGGACATTAAACTCTGAAAACACTAACAAAAAACCCCAGAAGCTGGCTATACACTAGATCTTTGATCAAGCGTTTGTACGAATATTCGTATCAACATTTGTACATAAATTCTTTGTACATTTCATAACTGGGTGAATGTTGTTACAAAAAAAAATCAACATTTCTTTTGCTTTTAAAGTGATAACGAAGTTTTTTTTTTGTTACAATAAAAAAGCTGTTATACTTACCTGCTCTGTGCAATGATATTGCACATAAAGGTCCCATACCTCCTCCTTCTCTCTATTGCTGGAGCATCCTTAGCAAGCTGCGTGCTAAGGAGGCACCAGCCCTCAGTCTGCTGAAAACGGGTCACAGGAGTGCACTCCTATGATCCACAGAAGTACAGCCAGACAAGCTTTGGCTGTACTTCGCTTTTAGGCTCCATGCACACAGTAGCTGATAAACAACCGTTTTTAGTAGTTTGGGCGTTTTTTTAACAGCCCAAAAATGACCCCTTTATGTTATCCTGTGCATATATGGACTTTATTGTCGTTTAACAGCAGTGGCATTTTTGGGCTATTATCTGAACGCCCTGAATTGGCATTCAAAAGTCGTTCTTCTGACCACAAAAAATGCTGGACGCCGATAAATTCCGCTAAACGCTCATAAATGCCGCTAAATGGCCGTTTATTGGTGTCCGGAGTTTTTTGTAGTCAATGGAAGCTAATGAAGTAAAAAAAAAAAAATGCTTAGAAACGCTGAGGCCAATAAACGCTGCTTCCAAAAGCTGCTTAAAGCGGAGTTCCACTCGTTTTTGGGTTTATTAAAAGTCAGCAGCTACAAAAAGTGTAGCTGCTGACTTTTAATAAACAGTAACTTACCTGTCTCCCAGTCCAGCGATGGCTGCACCCGAAGCCTCGCTCGTCTCACCCTCCTGCCGGGGGCCCCGCCATACCTGGCCCGGCTTCACGGCCGGGCACGCACTGCGCATGCGCGAGTCACGCTGCGCATTCCTAGTGGCCAGGCAATCTTCTGGGACCTGTGACGTGTCCCAGAAGATTGCCAGGAGGGAGGGGCCACCTAGAAGGAGAGGAGGAGTTGTCTAGACGGGCCAGAGGCAGAAGGTGGAAGAGGGACAGGAAGTCCTTCTGAAACCTGGGGACACCCCCCTCAAAAAAATGACATGCCAAATGTGGCATGTAAGGGGGCGAAGAGTGCTTAAAGCGGAAGTTCCATTTTTGGGTGATACTCCGCTTTAAAGAACGTTTTCTAAGTAGCGTCTCCTGCCACTAAAAATCCGAAGCCCAGAGAGCGTCCAGTGTGCATGGAGCCCTAGGCCTCATGCACACAGGATGTTTTTTGACTGCTTTACAGCAGCTGTTTTTAGCTGCAGACATTTTTTTTTCTACAGTCAATAAACCCTCCATCATGTTATCCTATGTGTTCATGCACACATAGGCTGTTATCAACTGTTTTTAGCAGTGACGTTTTTGAGCTGTAAAAAAACCCAAGACCAGAGGGATCTGAGAGATGTTTTTCAGCTGTAAAAACGTTCAAACGCTCAAAAACGCTAAAAAACGGCGACCCCCTAAAACGTTTTTGGATGTTTTAGATCAATTGGAAATAAAAAAAAAACGCTGGCCCTTTAACAACGTGCAAAAACGACGGTAATATAATGCTGGTAAAAGCTGAAAAAATCACTGATAAGCTACTGACGTTTTTTTGACTTTTTTAAAAGTCCTGTGTGCATGTAGCCTTAAGGTAAAGACTTTTTGATTTTATAATAACTTTAAGGCCTCATGCACACTGGATGTTATGAAAAAGCCAGTAAAAATAGTGGTGGAAAGCAGTAGCTGCAGAGTTATTCAGCGTTTTTGTAGTAGCGTTTTTCAGCTGTAGAGTTTTATAGATTTTTTTTAACAAAACTATTCTCCCATAAAAGCTGATAAATGCTGAATAGCCCCATTTTTCAGCTTTTTTGGGGCGTTTTTAAGCTGTTTTCAGCTTTTTAGGGCTTTTTTACTGCGGAAAAACTCCTCTCAGAACCCACTAGTTTTGGGGCTTTTTTACAGCCCAAAATCGCCCCTGCCCAAAACAGTTGATAACAGCCTATGTGTGCATGGACACATAGGATAACATGATGGAGAGTTTATTGCCTGTAGAGAAAAAAGTCTGCAGCTAAAAACAGCTGTTGTTAACCACTTCCCGACCGCCTGCCATGTTTTCACGGCGGCAGTCGGGTTGCTGTACGCGAATCGCCGTAAAAAGACGGCGATCTGCGAATGGCCGCTAGGGGGCGCACACGCCTGCCGCACTCATGAGGAAAGTGCCCACGGCTCGGGCGGACCCGATGTCCGCCGGCGAGCCGCGATGAGCGGCCACAGGCAAAAAACGGGGAACCGCTGATGTAAACACGGCGGTTCCCCGCTCTGTTAGTGCAGGAATGGGAGATCTACTGATCCCTGTCACTGGGATCAGTTAGATCTCTCATGCCCATGGTAGCCCAACCCCCCCACAGTTAGAACACACCCAGGGAACACAGTTAACCCCTAGCTCCCCCCCCAGGTTAACCCCTTCACTGCCAATGACATTTATACAGTAATCAGTGGACATTTAAATTTCTGATCGCTCAGTAAATGTCATTGGTCCCAAAAAAGTGTCAAAAAATGTCCAACATGTCCGCTGCAATATCCCAGTACTGCTAAAAATCGCAGATCGCCGCCATTAGTAGTAAAAAAAAAAACCCCAGAAATGAATTCTCATCATCTGTAAATGTGGCCACTTTTGCGCAAACCAATCAATAAACGTCAATTGTGATTTTTTTTATCACAAATATGAGGAAGAATATCAATCGGCCAAAACCGGTGAAAAAAAATGTTTTTTTATATATTTTTTTTGGGTTTGAATTTTAGCAAAAAGTAAGAAATTTGGGTTTTTTAGCAAAATGGTCGCTCTTCTTTTGTTTATAGCGGCGATCAGAAATGACGCAGAGGTGATCAAATACCACCAAAAGAAAGCTTTATTTGTGGGAAAAAAGGACGTAAATTTTGTTTGGGTACAACGTCGCACTACTGCGCAATTGTCAGTTAAAGCGATGCAGTGCCAAATCGCAAAAAGTGCTCTGGTCCTAAAGCTGGAAAACCTTCCGGTTGGTAAGTGGTTAAACAGTCCAAAACAGTCCTGTGTTCATGAGGCCTAACCGTTGATTTTGGAATGAATGCAATTTCCTGAATGAAAACCACAGTCTGCTAGAAATGAGTTTGTTCGAGAATAATTTTCCATCCTGCTCCTTGGAATTTACTTGTCACTGTGTAGCCAGCTTAGGTATAAATGGACTTTAGAGCTTTGCATGTTGTTTAGTAACAAAAGTAATATCTGGCACATCATTCTGTCTGTGTCCTACAGACATTGTCATTGTCACCTTGTCCCAGAATTCACGTGATCGGCAACCTTTACTTTATAGTGATCAAAAAAACACTGCAAAGAATAGGTTGGACTCAGGGATGGGATCTTTCTGCAACAGTATCAAATGAGCATACTGGTCCTATGAAGGAAACCAGCACTGAGAGGAAAATGTCCTCCTTCTGAAAATGATTGTTGCTTGGCTGTCTCTGGCCTTGAGACACTTGTTTGAGACACTGACTTTAAAAAAGTATTCTACATCTCTAATCTGCATATCTACTTTGATAAATAACTTGGAACTTACTTAATAGACTAAGACAGCATGACAGCCAGGCAACTTGCATTTTTAGAATGTAAAGTTACATGTAAAATTTGGAAAGTATGTGAAAACCCCAACAATAGACTTCTCTTATTTGCTTTCTTTCGGTCTGCTATATATACCAATAATTATTGCACATTATACTAGTAATACCTATGTTTTTATGGGATATTAGGACAGTTTTGTTACATTAGGGCTTAGTCACACAGAAACTCATTCTGGAGGGTCCTTTTCTACTCCTGTATCATGTTTTCATTTTGTTTGGAGTACTGCATACTTGAATATGTTGTCACTTAAATGAAGGACCAGTGGTGGCCCATCCATAAGGGGTGCAGGGGCGCTGTCCCCCTAATCCAGGGTGCCGGACGCATGGATTTCAATGGGGGTTTTCTTTTTTCTTGGAAGCACATGATTAGAGCCTGAGGCTCTAATTGGCTTTTTAAAAAAAGGTGCACTCGGGGCGCAGAGCACTGCGCCCTGAGCCCACCCAGTTGTGTGACAATAGCAAATTAATATTCGCTATTATCTTCTTGATTCTCCTCCCAGCCAATCAGGAAGCGGGTCTTAAGACCCGATTGGCTGAGAGGAGAAGCAACCGTATTGGCCACCAAGGAGGAGGAGATGCAGGGGAAGCCACCAAGGAGGAGGAGATGAAGGAAAAAGCCAAAGCTGGGCGCAACCTACATGGGATAAGTGACAACTGACCGAACAGTGACGGTGGAGGGGTGGAGAGTGGTTTGTTTGCGCCCCCCCCCCCAAAAAAATGGAACACCAGCCACCACTGTGAAGGACAATAATAAATCTATAAGTAGCACACTGTTTAGTACTCTACTGTAGAGTGGGCCTTCACCCCCATCTATGAGTATCCATGATTTGATTCCTGCCTTCCCCCTTACACAATTGCATATTATTTTTGCTTAGGGGGGGTTTATGTACAGGGGGGTTTTCTAGCAGGTCCTAGCTCCGCACTTCTGAGTTTCGTGCCTAGGTGAGAATGACATCTCTCTCTTACATTAAGTCTCCTGAGATACTGATGTCATGTATCCCAAAAGGTTTGGGTTCAATCTGCGCCACGCTCACATGCCGCAAACATTCTCTGACACACCATGCATGTGCTGCCATGCGTTCCCTGGGGGCTGGCTCAAATAACCAAAAAAAAAAAAGATAGCCAGCTTCTTGATGGCATCAGAAAAGAAGATGCCAGTGAAGGGCCCATAGTGCTGAGAGGGACAACGGATGACCACAAACAACTCTGGATTTGCTGGTGAGTTTATTTATTAACCTCTTCATATACGCGCCATAGCCGATTGATGGCTACAGCGCGGATCTAAATTGCCGGGAGGACGTCAACAGACGTCCTCCCCTTTGGCTTGTGCCAGGCACGCTCTCGCAGCCACACGCCGCGTGAGCGTGCCCACTGGTCGGGCGGATTCGGCGTCCACCGGAGACCCGCAATCTGGTCACAGAGAACCAGAACGGGGAACCGCCGATGTAAACACGTGTGATCGGGATCAGTTAGATCTGTTATGCCCCTGTTAGCCCCCCCCCACACTTAGAACACATACAGGGGACACATTTAACCCCTTCGCTGCCCCCTTAGTGTTAACCTCTTCCCTGCCAATGACATTTATACAGCAATCACTGTCTATTTTTAGATCTGTTCTCTGTATAAATGTCATTGGTCCCAAAAAAGTGTCAAAAACGTCAGACAAGTCCGCCACAATATCGCAGTCCCGATAAAAATCGCAGATTGCCGCCATTACCAGTAAAAAATAATTAATTAATTAAAAAGCCATAAACCAATGTCCATAACTTTTGTGCAACCCAATCAATATACGCCGATTGCGTATCGTCTCGGTATAGAGGTGGGTGGGAAGGCTTGTGACATCACAACTCCACCCACCAAACTCCACCAAACACAGACACCCTCTGATTTCAGAGTTTTACAGAGCTGCTAGTGCTTACAGGAAGGCCACTTGCAAGGTAGGGATAGATGCAGGAGACTTGCATGTATATATACATTAATACTGTGCCATTAGTTTATACTGGGTGGGTGGTGGGTTTACATGCACTTTAAAGAAAACTCAACTGTCAAGGTAAGAAAGGCACAAAAAAAATTTAAATGGGGAGTTAAGTTCCTCTTTTAACCTGCAGTGAATGATTTGGTAATGACAACCAAACCATAATTCTGATTAATGATCATTCTTGTATATACAAATTTAACATATAAATATAAACTGGAGGTGTGATAGGGAAATGTTAAAAAGTTTCACATACAGTATATCCCAGTTTCCGTTTAAAAAAATCCTTTAATAACAACCAGATTATGGAATAGTTTAAATCCAGCTGTGAGATTCGGTCATAAAGGTGCATGGTCTCAGGAATGGTTACAAAGCCACCCATACTGCACATGTAATTATTGTCTGACCTTTGCACAGCCGGTATATGCAGAACCTCTAGAGTGCACCAGAAACAAGGATGCTCTGATAAGCATGGCAGGAAGACAGAGCACTATGTACCGCAGAGCTAAGGTGAAGGGTTTACTCTCATGTTTATTAACTCATCTGTGATGCCGATACACAAATCAAATACTAGACCCCCCACCTTCCCGGTACATCACAGTATTGATGCCAAGGTATGCCAGGGCATTGGGCATGTACATTTAGCTAAACGACACACTTAAAATATGATCTCTGGCAGCATGTCAAAAATAGGAGACAGCTTAACCACTTCAGCCCCGGAAGGATTTCCAGCTTTAGGACCGGAGCCCTTTTTGCGATTCGGCGCTGCATCGCTTTAACTGAAAACTGCGCGGTCGTGCGACGTTGTACCGACTTCACCAATTCGACAGAGGATAAAAACTGTACGACGGTCTCTAGTATAAAATTCACACAGCAAATCGATTTACATGTACGGGTTACGGGACCGTATGGAACCGTAGTTATGACACTACATGGCCCTTCCACCCCCCAGATCATAAACTAAACACATAGCCGTAGTGTCTACTCAATTATTTGTACTCTCATTTGGGAAGTGGAATCGAGACGCCATGTATCACGAGACAGAAGGACGGTACGAATAGTCTCGTAGGAACAAAGACCACGTGAGATCTCCAAGACGTATATGGCCGACACGTTTCCAGTCTGTTATTAATGTACACGTCATACCCACCGAAACATTGGTAAGGACTCTGGTACGTGGAAATACTGGCT
>BLSH010552221.1:486588-527773 GCA_018402905.1 Glandirana rugosa | reverse complement strand
GATTACTGTGTAAATGCCATTGGCAGTGAAGGGGTTAACCTGCAGGGGGCGCGCTAAGGGTTAACTATGTTCCCTGGGCGTGTTCTAACTGTATGGGGGATGCCCTAACAGGAGAAGGGAAGTGGTCACAGCCTTCACGTAAAGGAAGGCTGTGATCACTTCCCTTCCCCCTCACACAGAGCGGAGGTCCGTGTTTACATACACGGACCTCCGCTCATTCGCTCCGGGGGGGCCATCGCGGGTGGCCGGCGGCAATCGAAGCCGCCGCACCCGCTCCCTGGCCCTCCCCGAACACAGTGAGCGCGCGGGCGCGCCTCCGGCGGCGCGCGCGCGCTCACAGTGCGCGTTATCGCAGCCGCCGTCGTATGACGGCGATTTGCGATAACGAACCACCTTGTCGCCGTCAACCTGCGGTTGGCGGTCGGCAAGTGGTTAATGCAGAAAGCTTTCCTGTGGTTGTTTTGGGTTATAGCCGATGCCAGTGATTTGAGTCATTGGTAATGACCCCCCCCCAAATTATACTTTGCAGTTTACAATCCCTAAAGCGGAGCTCAAGGTTCCTTCAGAAAAAATTAAAAGTTGGCAGCCGCAAATATTGTATAATATTATAATATTAGGGCACTTACCTGTCCAGGAATCCAGCAGTGTCTTCACCCGAGCCAATTTTTAAAATGGCTATCGGGTGCTGCCGTCGCCATCCCCACTAAGGGAAACCGGCAGGTTTACAGGTTATTAGCAATTACATTTCATATAGTTAATACTGATTTATATTAAAATTACGATTTTTGTGAGTTTCTTAGTGAATATAATGAACCAGCATACTATATCGCACCCCCTTAGGGAGGACATGAAGGAGGAAGGGGGAGGGGAGTGTAATTTAGCACTATGTATACGACCACGTGTGACGCTATACTCATGTGGACTGCACAAATAAGAAAAAGGAGGAAATGAAGAGATTAGAAGGGAACTGAAATTGAGCATGCTTGTAGGCAGGTGCAGTCTACTGTCTTCACTGCAGGTGACACTTTTCTGCACTGGCACTGCAGTTGGAGAGGAAGTCAAAAGGAACATGGTTCCTCTATGGTTCTTAGGTCACTGGGGAAGCTTTCCAATTGGATGCTGCCAACCCATGTGACTCTAGCAGCCATATTGGGTCAAGCAGACTCTATTTAAGGCCCTGGGTACCAGGTTTGGCGTGCATTTTGCGAATTGGTAGTGTAGGGACATTACCCCACCTGGTAGGGACAGAACTAGTGGCAGGGAAAGGTTCCTGATGAGGAGGGCTCGCAACTTCTCTGGACATTTTCCTGCTTGGGCACAAGATGACCAGGCCGCATTCTGCCTCCCTCAACAAGTGATGTCAGTTCGGCTGAACCCTGCTCTCTATAAGCTGTTGGAACTGTGAGTGTTTCTGGATGGGCTGCTTTCCTGCCAGCTTATTTGTGGACTGTCTTTGCATTATATCAATTCAAGTTCTTTCATCGCATTGGGACTGTGTGTGTTATTGTCGCCGCACCACACTGCACCCACCCTACATGCTCAGTGGAGCACCAGCTCGCCTACATAATCTCAGCCTGCAGTGGGGGCACAGAGAAGATGGGAGGGACAGCTGAGGGCAGGATCAATCAGGTATATATCACTCTACACCAATGATTTCCAAACTGTGGCCCGGGGGCCAGATGCAGCCCTCTGCTTTATTTTATCGGGCCCTTGGGGCATTATTCCTCCCACTGTTGCTGACATAGTTCTTGCCACTGACACTAACAATGGGACACTATTCTTCCCACAAACACCAATGATGGAGCAATATTCCTGCCAGTGACACCAAACATGGGTCTCTATTCCTGCCACTGACACTAACAATTGGGCACTATTACTCCCACTAAGACCAATCATGGAGTATTGTTTACTCCCACTGACACCAGGAGATTTTTTTTCTTCCACTGGTCACAGTGCAGCCCCCCTAAAGTTTGAAGGACAGCAAACTGGCCCTTTATTTAGAATGTTTGGAGACCCCTGCTCTACACAAAATGAATACTTTAGTGGCTTTGTGAGTATGCTCACTCTGTTATATAGCATGTAATAAGAATTTTTCATTGTCTGGGTTTAATTGCACTTTAAGCCTAGGTTCACACTGACAGCGGGAATGAAACAATTTCATTCCCCCATGTCAGTCCCCAGTTCGGGGGCGATTTCAGAGACATCCATGCGGGTTTCTGCACAGATGTCTAATGAAATCGCACCCCAAAGTAACCAAAAGTAGTACAGAAACAACTTTTGTGAATCGGTGCGGCGCCGCAAGTGTCAAATCGCATGCCAAATCGCTGCAATGTGAACCTAGGCTCAAGAAAGGTTACTGGCCATATTACTAGGTGAAAGTAATGAAAAAAAAAGTAAAAAAAAAAAAAAAAAGATTAATGCAGCCAGGAAATGTTTGTTTTTGGGTTTAATACTGCCTTAAATAAAGAGTAAGTAAGAATACAGGCAGTCCTGATGCTGGACGAGTCTCCAACAAATAGAAACGCAGTGATTAAAAAAGCAGATAACAAAAAGTCACGGAGCAGCTACAACAACATGATCGTTTAGACATTTGCATATGAAGAAAGAAAAGCAACATCACAAAAAAAAAAATCAAATCTTTACTATTCACATAGAAATACTTGTTTGGGTTATCAGATTATTTTTTTCTTTTAAACCCCAAGATAATTTTAGCTCACTGATTCTGTGGAACTGCCCAGTTATGAAGCAATTGAATTATGTGATCAGACTAATTCTGTGAAATAAGTAGGCGATTTGACTTTACTGTGACGTCAGATGGAGGCTTCAAACTTTCCCAAGTCCATGGATGAGTCAACACAACTGTCATACTGAACCTGTCCAGAGAAGGGGTGAACAGAGACAAACTCTTCATCTCTCACACAGCAACTTCAGCTAACTCTCAACTGCCAAACAAAAAGAACCCTACCATGTTCCTCGCAACACGTACCTCCATCATTTGCCACATCAATCACCTTTTAGCCTCCCATAAACACAGGAACTTGTGCACACTGAATAATACACACCACTGGACAATAGTGTCAGAGCCCCCACTAAAATGAAAATAATAATGAAGACCAAGGAAAAAAAAAACATTTTTTTATTTTAAAAAATAACTGGAGCAAAATTATAAATCCAATTGCAGCTAAATATTTTACTTTTTTTCAAAAATAGACTTAAAATATACACTTTTTTCAAAAATAGACTTAAAATATACACTTTTTTCAAAAATAGACTTAAAATATACACTTTTTTTTCAAAAATAGACTTAAAATATACACTTTTTTCAAAAATAGACTTAAAATATACACTTTTTTTTTTAAAATAGACCTAAAATATACACTTTTTAAAAAAAAATAGACTTAAAATATACACTTTTTTTCAAAAATAATATCACATTTGGGCAACAGTATTTCTTAGTTTTACACTTCCAGTTTCCTTTTATTGTTTTTATAGAGCAATCTATCTTTTGGAGTATGGTTCTTAGCAAGTCCTTAAATGTGAAGTGTACACGTGGCCAATCTTAGTACAGTTATATTAGATAATAATTAAATTATTAGTGTATTTAAAACAAATGTATTTTTTTGCATTTTGGATTGAGTAGGGAATAGATAAAACCGCTGTTACTTTTTTGTCATCTGAGAAACTTAAAGTAGACATAGTAACATAGTAACATAGTAAACGAGGTTGAAAAAAGACATAAGTCTATCAAGTCCAACCTATGTGTGTGTTTTTAATATCAGTTAAATTGTATACCCCTCAATGTTGTGGTCCCTTAGGTGTGCATCTAATAGTTTTTTGAAATTTTCTAGACTCCCAGCAGAGACTACTGCTTGTGGAAGAGAATTCCACATCCTCACTGCACTTACCGTAAAGAACCCTCTACACTTTTTAAGGTTAAACCGCTTTTCTTCCATTTTTAGTGAATGGCCACGTGTCTTTGTGTGCTCCCTTGCACGAAAAAGTTTTGTACCTACTGTGGGGTCACCAGTACAGTATTTGTACATTGAAATCATATCCCCTCTCAAGCGTCTCTTCTCCAGAGAGAATAAGTAAAAGAAAAAAAGTAAAAGTACTGCTCATCTTGTCCACCTCTAACAAAGTTGGTGTTTTTCTTTTTTCTAGGAGCAGGTACTTTTTAGAGACAGGTACCCGCCCTCACTTCTGTAATTCTTGCCTAGGCCCGCCACCCCCTGCAGCCTCCTGGGACACGACACATGTCACCAGTCTGACAGCACAGATCGATCTCACACATGCGCAGTGGGGAGCCGGCTGCAAAAGATCAGGAAGTCATAGCCAACTCTCACATCCAAGATGGCATCCGAAGCCCGGCAAAGAGTCAGTTCCAGTGAAAATAGCACTGGACATCTGGACTGGTAAATACGTGTTTGTTAAAGTCAGCAGCAGTATATGTAGTTGATGACTTTAAATTTTTTTTAAAGTTGTGAAAGAACTTCACTCCCCCCTCCTATTTTTTTCTTACCTCTTGCTCTGAGTTATCCACAAAAAACCATACTCACATACCCATTGAATCCAGGAGTGTTCTGTAGGGGTCCACCACTCCGCAGCTGTTCCCTCAGGGTCCTGCAGCACCATCTTCATCTTTGATGTCATCAGGGGCTGGCTGTCCCTTCTGATTTCTTGCAGTCAGCCCCCTTCGATGATGTGACCATGGTAAGTCTTTAGGTAGGAACTGGAAGAACCAGGAAGAGACAGCTGGACCCCTAATGACACTCTGTGGAGTACCCTGAGGCCTCCTGGTATGCATGATGTAAGCATGGGCTACTGAATGATATGCCTAGGCAAGAATCAAGGAAGTGCAGGGATGTGTTCCCCCCAAAAAAATGGTAAAATAAATTATAAAAATATTTTACATTTTGAGAAAACCGGGGGGTGGAGGTGTGGGGTTAGAGTAAAATACCAGAATGTGGGTGAGGACAATGAAGGTTTGCTTGGACGTCTAAAGGACACAGCAGAAAATGGGGGGTATCGCTTCAAAGCCCAGCTCCAGGCAAAAAAAATAATAATAATAACCCTTGTAATGAGGCTGTGCCCATACTGCAAGGGTTAATTGCTTGTTTATGTCTGGGGGAACTATAAAAGGATGTATACTTTTTTATCAGTTATTTTTTATTGAAAACTAGGTTTTTTGTTTACAACACAGGAAACTGTTACAAAGAAAAAGGGCATACACATTAACATACACCACAGGCTAACAATAGCAAGGCATAGATGTACAAGTGTCGGTTTCACATAATGAGGTGCAGTTATTACACCACACCATATGATACAGAGATATTCTATCAGATATATCTTTAAGGTGATTGTAAACACTCACCTTGTAAAACAACCCAGTTAAAAATGAAAGGCAAAACATTTTTTTATAGACATAAAAAAACATTATAAATACCTTTTTTATAAATGATCACATACCCTCTGTTCCCAGCTGCATAAGAGCTGGGGGAGGAGAAGCAGCAGCGCACTAAGCTTGCCAGTGAATGGCTGTGCAGCGGGAAGGGGAGGGGGGGTGTCAGGACAAGTCTGATCATTTGAAGGAGAGTACACTGAGTTTCCAGAAAAGCTAGAGAACTGACCATGGTGTGCTCTCCTGCTTGGTGTGGTCAGTTTTTAGTAGGAAAGCAAGTAGGCTAGCAGTAACAGCAGGGATTTCACACAAAGGAAGCAATACAAAGAGAACAGGATACTTTCTCATACAAGTATATGATACAGAAGAAAATAGTATTAAAGGGGAAACCTCCTAAGCCCAGCTGACAAATAGGTAGATAACGTTGTGCTATGACTGCATCCACAGGGCATTAGATAAATACAATGTTGGATCAGATATAGGGATAACATTACAAAAGAGTGAACCTAGCTTTCAAAGAGCCGACTGGCAGTATCAAGACAGCAATCTGTCATGCATGAGAGCTACTGGAGCTACACTGGGGGGGGGGGGGGGGCTCCCCTCCAAGCCCCCCACACATTTTGGCAGTTGTGTTCTGATTCACTGGTGACAGTAGGAAGAGTGGACGAGAGCATTTGCCTGAGCATGAGAATGCCTGGCATATGCTTGTGGTAAGTGCACATCTATCAGGGAAGTCGGGCACCTGCTTGCTGATCACTTGGTGTGGTTTGGAATCCTGCATTATTGCAGAGTCTGACGGGATCTCCTGTGACTGGATGCTACTATTTATGGACTTTTATTACTTATAATTCTTAATTTTTTGATTAATGTCACTTATCACTGGGTGCCATTTACAGTTATTTACTATAGCGCTGCTATATGTCTTTTGAGATATATTTGAGTTGGGATAGTTTATTTAATTAAGTGACTGCTCATTTCCTGATTGTATAGAGGTTCATTTTCCTCTGTTGTATGTCTATAGAGGCGCGGGTCTGGGATCTATTGAAGTTGGGTTGAATCTTTTTGGATCCTCTGGTAGACATTGAATAGATATGATCAGTTGTTAGCCAGCATATTATATATTGCTCTATTCTGCAGAACTGACTTGCTGGCTTATTTCAGCAACACACATAGCAGTGATCTATGAACACGCATATCTACTTTATGAGATAAAAGTAGATGTTGTTGGCTGTCCTCTTAAATGACATTTGTTTTACCCTGAAAGGAATGAATGTGTCACTTCACTGCATTCTGTTCTTTTAGAAGTCATGAATGGTTAAAACATGTAACTACCCTAATTGAGAAATGATTTTTAATAAGCCTGGCACAGCAACATCTTCCCCTCAGTAGAAGGAACAATGGTATCTTGTGGCAGTTCATTACCAATTCCTTTTGTTGCCTCAGTTGTTTTAAGACTGTGAAATTAGTGCTGGCAGAGAGTAGGGAGAGGGACTCCTCTGAGGAATCACAGCCACTTATGCTCTGCGTAAAACAAATCTTGGCCCAGACATACTAAACAGTGCAGGAGCTTTCCCCATTCTCAGCATTCTCACTCAGCACTGCTAGGAAGATACTTCTCATCAAAAAACATTTTATTAGTTAATCTTAATGGCACTATTTCTTAAACTGGTGCCCAAAGCCAAATATTTGACATGAAGTGCAGGGAGCATTTGACTCTTCTACAGTGCACTTTAACAAATTATTATGTATTAGGGCCCCCCAACCTTCTGGCTCATTTGTTCTGCATATCTGACCGCATATTTAAAGAGGAAGTAAACCCTGATGGGGTTTACTTCCTCTATATTCCCCTGCAAAGTAAAAGCATAATGGGCTACTATGCATCGCACAGTAGCCCATTATGTGTCACTTACCTGCAAACAAAGCCTGCGGCGTCCAGCGATGTCCCCTGTGCAGGCAGTGTCCATCTTCAGCCCCTCTTCCTTCCGGGGCCCCGACTCTGGCTCTGTGACTGGCCGGAGTCGCGTGACGTCACTCTTGTGTATGCGCAGGAGCCGCCAGTCATGCCACGATCACAGTGAAGAAACGGCACAAAGGCCGTTTCTTCACTGCGTATATGCCTAATGACTTCAGCAATGCGAGTACACTGCATATCTCTTGAACCGTGCAGGTTTGGGAAATATGCAGGGCACCTACAGGTAAGTCTTATTCTAGGCTTACCTGTAGGTTAAAGTGGTTGTCACAGGTTGACAACCACTTTAATAAATGTTCGAAGTGGGCAGCCAATAGCATTGCATCACACTTATACAGATCAGATTACAGTCTACTTTAGTTTTCCCTGGATGGTAACAAGGAGAAGCCAAGGAAGGTTAAACTCTGGGAATCCTTTGTCATTTATTAAAAAAAAAATTGACATGTGCAGAGTGTAAAAATGAGTTTAGTTTTGTTTCGTTTCAATTCGTTATTTACATAAATTAGTTTAGTTAGATTAGTTTCATTCATTTAGTTTATTCGTTATCGAATCGTTTTGAAAAGTTTTCGAATCAATATCAAATTGTTTTCGAATTCAAATCCTTTTCAAATTCGAATCGTTTTCCAATTTCAAGGAGAATGGGGTGGAGTGGAAAGTGGAGGAATACAATAGAGGGGAATATAACAGAAAATTAAAGAATATAATGTGGTGGAATGGAACAGAGCTGTTTTACTCTGTTGTATTCTATTCTATTGTTTTCTGTTATATTCTTTTCTAGTCTATTGTTTTTTTTCTGTTCTATTCCTTTGTTTTCTATTCTATTTTGTTCTCTTTGGAAATTGGAAAACTATTCAAATTCAAGGACTTTTCGAATTCGAATTTGAAAACTATTTGAATTTGAAAACTATTCAAATTCAAAAAGTATTCTAAAGCTATTAGAAAATAATTTGAATTTGAATTTCCTCTGAATTCTTTTCTCATTATTTCGGATTCGTTTAAATTTGGTACAATTGTAATTTGGAGATTCGGATACAACTGAATTTCTGAAAAACAAACATTTGTCCGAATTTTAATTCGGAATGAAACTAACCGCACATGTCTAACAACAACACATGATTGAGAAGATGGCTGACAATGGGGGGGGGGGGGGGGTGTCTTTAATAACCTTAAATATATGCTGGGGGGCTCTTTGATAATCTGAAATATATGCTATGCGATTCACTATTTACAGATCATTTTGTTGATATTAAGAATTGATGGTGTCTTAGGTCTCCCATTTATCAGTAGTATATAGCAGTCTTGTGACTTCTATCAGTTCCTGGTTAAGGCTTGTCGGAGGAGTTTTTATACTGCACTGAGCTGTCCTATCAGGATGCTGGACCCCTGACCCTCTCTGTCTGGACAGTGCAGATTAGCCCTGAGCTGATCACATGCACTCTCCCAAGAAAAAGAAAAACTCTAGCAATACACACCAAACTGAGCATGTGCAGCCTGACTCCAGTAACTCTGTCTTTTCCATACCTGTTTTGGAGTCAGTGGAAGAAGGGGAGGATCTGAGAAGACAGGATCACACAGCCTTTTTTACACAATACAGAGGATTAACCCCTTAGGTTCCACAATGAGTATAACAAGCATGCTTTACTGCATATACAGACTGATTTTACTGTTGTGGGTTTAGTAACACTTTAAGTTGGGGCAGGCCAGTCTGTTCACCCTAACTGTTTTCCTAATTGAACACCGTAATGATTGCTAATAAGCTGTGTTTTTTTTTTTTTAAAGACTATTAGACTATGGTTTATTCATTACTATGCTGATGGACTCTTCATTCATACATATAAATATATATTTTTTTACTTGTATGCAACCAGACTGGACATACTGGGCAGTCTAACCCCATTATTCTGATCCCCTTTTTTGTGTACCAACTTTATTGTGTATACAGAATTGTGTAAGCATTGTGTTGATGTTTTGCTTTGTATTGTTTCTCCCTTTTTCTTACTTGGAAAAGAAAAATGTAATAAAAACGATTGAAACAGAAAAAAAATAACAAAGATTGTAAATATACAGTGTTAATTTTGGCAGCAAATTTTGATTTAGTTTTAGTCTTAGTCTTAGGACTAAAATGGCATTTTAGTTTAAGTCCCATCTTAGTCTTCTGCAAGTGTTTTAGATATAGTCATAGTCTTTAAATAAAATTCCATTTTAGCTTTAGTCCCATTTTAGTCATCGTATTTTAGTCTATTAAAATCTCCAGTACATTTTAGTTGAATAAAATCATTTTAGACAACTAAAATTGAATGTGTTTAATTAAATTGTAATGCATTATTTAAGCATTTCTCTAGATTTTAAAAACTCATTACATACTCCTGGAGTAGAAAAATCTAATGTCATGTTATTATTTATGGTATTTAGGTTTGAACAAACTCACAGATTTAGCCACTCTGGACAGTCTGAGGAGGCAAGTAATGCTGCACAGTGCTCTGGACGGTGGTCTGAGGAGGCCTGTAATGCTGCTCAGTGCTCTGGACGGTGGACTGAGGAGGCTTGAAATGCTGCACAGTGCTCTGGATGGTGGTCTGAGGAGGCCTGTATTGCTGCACGGTGCTCTGGACAGTGGTCTGAGGAGGCTTGTAATGCTGCACAATGCTCTGGACGTGGGTCTGAGAAAGGCCTGCAATGCTGCACAGTGCTCTGGACGGTGGTCTGAGGAGGCTTGTAATGCTGCACAGTGCTCTGGACGGTGGTCTGAGGGGGGCCTGTAATGCTGCACAGTGCTCTGGACGGTGGTCTGAGGAGGCTTGTAATGCTGCACAATGCTCTGGACGGTGGTCTGAGAAAGGCCTGTAATGCTACACAGTGCTCTGGACAGTGGTCTGAGGAGGCTTGTAATGCTGCACAGTGCTCTGGAAGGTGGTCTGAGGGGGCCTGTAATGCTGCACAGTGCTCTGGACGGTGGTCTGAGGAGGCTTGTAGTGCTGCACAATGCTCTGGACAGTGGTCTGAGAAAGGCCTGTAATGCTGCACAGTGCTCTGGACGGTGCTCAGAGGAGATCTATAATGCTGCACAGTGCTTTGGATGGTCTGAGGAGGCCTGTAACGCTGCACAGTGTGCTCTGGACGGTAGTCTGAGGAGGTCTGTGCTGCATACTGCATAGTGATCTGGACGGTGGTCAGAGGAGACCTGTAATGCTGCACAGTGCTGGATGTTGGCCAGAGGAGGCCTGTAATGCTACTGCTGCAGAGTGCTGGATGGTGGTCTGAGGGATGGCCTGTAATCCACCATGCCCTGGATGCTACTACCAGTGGACCTCAGAGAAGGCCAGTAATGCAGAGTTGCACAGTGTGCTGTGGACGGACGGTGGTCTGAGGGGAGGGCAGGCCTCTGGCCTGCTGTAATTGTAATGTACAGTACCACAACTGTACTCACAATCTGCTCTGCTCTGGGCACCTGGCGATGCAGTCGTCTCATCAGGAGTCGTGACTCAGGAGGCCTCAGCCTGGTTGGCCTGTAATACACAGTGCTGCTCTCACTCTCACTCACGGTGCGCTTGTTTGCTGGGAATGGATTGTGGAAGTAGGCGGAGCTCCGTTAAAAAAGGGAAATTAATTCACAAGAGTAAACGTCCCTACCTTACATTTTCATCCCATTTTCGTTCATTAATGAAAACGGATCTGATTTTCGTCCTAGTTTTCGTCCCTGGACGAAAATGTGCTGTAATTTTCTTTTTGTCACTGTAAAATTCTGCTGATGAAATCTTTGACGAAAACGTTTTTGTTGACAAAATTAACACTGTAAATATATGATAAAAGAGATACAAATCTAGTTTAAAAATGTCAAAACCTGCAAAACAGCTAAAGTAATATTGACCCAAAAACATTATAGTTCTTCTTGAAGAGTTAGTCCTTTCAGGATACATCTGGTGGCCTGTTATTGGTCATCTGTCATTATGGTAATAAAATGTTGACTGGCTTCACATATTCAGAAAGGATAGGAGATGTGGAAAGTTTCCATTTCATTGCAATCAATTTTTATGCATAACAAAAAACGATTTTCTAAATCAGTTGTAAATGCTGGAAAGGAAATATACGTTAGCTTAGAACGTCGGTGACTCTGAACAAAATGGTCTTACCACAAGGCAATAACAAAAGAAAAATAAAAGTGTACCACATAGCTGCATTGGAAACATACATCTGTATCCTTTTTACCCAAGTTGTGCAATCTGAGGTATAGCATGTATGGTAATGATCTTTCATATATGTCTTTAGATCTCTAGAGGAAATTACATATATATATATATATATGTGAGAGCCTCTATCCATCCCTCTTCATTAAGACAAGGATTATCTGCCCTCCATTTCCCTTAGCAGTTCCATGAAGGAATAGGTTTGCACATTGTAAGGTACATCAAATAATAAAAACTGGTTTACTAGGGCTACTAATATCATAGGATCATAAGCGTCTTACTGCTTAATAGTGGCATTCTGAGCTGTATGTAATTATAATTCATTTTTGGGTATGGTGGAATAAAACTCCTGGAAAGTATAAAACCCAACCATTATTCCAGATATGTATTATTAATTAAAAATAAAGATAAATGTATAAGCGCTAAGTAAATTTATATGTATATTTTAACTTCCAATACTATCTTGCCCACTAGAAGTCAGACTGAGAGTGGGAGTGGCAGCAGTGGCAGCTGGAAGGTGACAAGGGAGCAGAGCACAGTGGCAGACTTTGGACAGTGGTGTCACCTTTGTGAATATACATTTTGAGATATTGAACTCTATAGCTGCTCCATCTGGATTGGTTAAATGTAATTTCACCTTGATTCAGCGTAGGTTATACAACAAATGGTTTAGTGAACATCAAAAAAAGATTTTATTTACTCAATGTAAAATGCTGTTGCTTAAAGGAGATATGGAAACTGGCTACAAATGCTGAAGGCCAGCACTGGATAATCCCTCTTACCCTGAGCATGCCCAAGCGTGAAGCAAGCAGTACCAAGGGCTTGAACATTAGCACAAACTGGTGGGACCTGTGCCGTGTCCCTCACTGCACTCCAAGAGTATAAAAGTCCAATTTTATTTTCTTGTCTATTGAGTGGCACAGGATTTATTCACCTTCAAGACATTCAAAAGCAGTTCAACTAAGGGGAGGGGAACATGGCAAACAACAAGAAACAGAAGAAGGGACCTACACCAAAAGCTGGCATTAGACACCTTGTAAGTAACTTAGAGAGAACTTAAAGAACGTGAGAACATAGTAACAGATAACAGGCTTGCAATCGGGGAAACAGTTGTCCAATGCTGAAAAAACTCATAAGCACATAACAGTAGAGTGCACCTTGACAGGAAAGGGTGGAACGTAATTTTTGAGACTATAAGCATGGATCATGGTCTACCTGAGCTATCTAGAGATGGCGGAAAGAGAAGACGAAGCACCAAGTTGGGGTCCACCTAGGATTAGAAAAAGGAATCATTCTTCATAAAAGAAGCAGTGGGTGAGAGATATACCCACACTGCCCGAACTACATCCAGATAATGAAGGGAAATTCCTTTTAGTGAACTTGAGTCAGAGAAAGAGTCAGAAGAAGCAATATCTTGATTGAGGTGAAAGTGCAGAAGCTACAGCAGGATAAAATACATTTTCATTCATACACATCTAGTAGTGTAACTTGTCAATAGTTAGTTGCTATCCTTCTAGATCAATATGGCATTCATTCCAAAATTGGGCTTACTAATCATTGCTGCACTCTGACCCTGTCCTGGAAACCTTCTGTTCCAACATTAGCTATTGGATTGCTTCTGACTCTGTCTGGTCGTCCTTGTAAACTTTCTGACCTGGTCCTTGTATGCTAGCCTCCACTTTTAAGTGCCACTTTCCTCCCTCCCAAAAACCTCCTATAGAAGAAGTGGAGTCCTAGGTGCTGAGAAAAGCAGTGGGAAAGGGATTTCTGGAGGCATTGTGCACAGCAACTGTGTACAGTCAGCTTCCACTTTGACATATTGCAAGGAAGTGACATTTGAATTTTTAGAGAGTTTTAGAAAATTACAGTGACTGCAAATTGAAATGGAAAGGTCATTTTGTTCACATTAAATTAGAAAATGGCTTATGTAACAATTATACATACTATTTTTTAGGGAATGTGGAGTTTACCTTTAGCAACTGTTAAGATATCAGCCACACATGAAGTGCATTGTTTTCAATGAGTTAGCAGACTCGCTTTCATTGAGAGGAGGAGAAGTATAGCACTACAACGTAGGACGCTGACCTTGCATATGTAACATGCAAATAACATTTTCCCCATGTACAAAGATTTTATAAAGATATGCGAAACATGGGGGTTGATGTGCTAAAACTGAAGAGTGCAAAATCTGATGCAGCTCTGTATAGAAAATATCCAGGTCTTTGTTTGTCAAAGCTTACCTGAACAAGCTGAAGTTAGAAGCTGATCAGCCACCATGCGGAGCTGCACCAGATTTTGCACTCTCCAGTTTTAGTAAATCAACCCCAAAGATTCAAAGTTTGGAAAACATTAATAGCTGTATTCTTAGTTTTAAATTGTGTTTTGACATGGGGGGAACTCTCTAACAACATCACAGACAAAAATGAAAATGCTTTTCTTTAGTAGAGTAGGGGAAAAATAGAACCCATGACAGATTTTTATTTTTGTCTGTGTCCATGTTACAGATTTTTCTTCACTTTTTTCTGGTGAAACTGTTGTCAGCAGGACAAGAAGTGATAGTAAATCTCTCTAACAGAGCACCGGATAGCCGGACAGCAGTACAAACCTTACAGGAGATCTAATCCTTCCCTATTCTATCCTCAACTGAAAACATGCTTGATATACACTTTAACAGAGCAATGACAAGATAATATATATACAGTATCTCACAAAAGTGAGTACACCCCTCACATTATTGTTAATATTTTATTCTATCTTTTCATGTGACAACACTGAAGAAATGACACTTTGCTACAATGTAAAGTAGTGAGTGTACAGCTTGTATAACAGTGTAAATTTGCTGTCCCCTCAAAATAACTCAACACACAGCCATTAATGTCTAAACTGCTGGCAACAAAAGTGAGTACACCCCTAAGTGAAAATGTCCAAATTGGGCCCAAAGTGTCAATATTTTGTGTGGCCACCATTATTTTCCAGCACTGCCTTAACCCTCTTGGGCATGGAGTTCCCCAGAGCTTCACAGGTTGCCACTGGAGTCCTCTTCCACTCCTCCATGACGACATCACAGAGCTGGTGGATGTTAGAGATCTTGCGCTCCTCCACCTTCCGTTTGAGGATGCCCCACAGATGCTCAATAGGGTTTAGGTCTGGAGATATGCTTGGCCAGTTCATCACCTTTACCCTCAGCTTCTTTTGCAAGGCAGTGGTCATCTTAAAGGTGTGTTTGGGGTCGTTATCATGTTGGAATACTGCCCTGCGGTCCAGTCTCTGAAGGGAGGGGATCATGCTCTGCTTCAGTATGTCACAGTACATGTTGGCATTCAGAGTTCCCTCAATGAACTGTAGCTCCCCAGTGCCGGCAGCACTCATGCAGCCCCAGACCACGACACACCCACCACCATGCTTGTCTGGAAACCAAGACACACTTGTCTTAGTACTCCTCACCTGGTTGCTGCCACACACACTTGACACCATCTGAACAAAATACATTTATCTTGCTCTCATCAGATTCCAGTAATCCATGGCCTTAGTCTGCTTGTCTTCAGCAAACTGTTTGCGGCCTTTCTTGTGCCTCATGTTTAGAAGAGGCTTGCTTCTGAGACGACAGCCATGCAGACCAATTTGATGCAGTGTGCGGCGTATGGTCTGGGCACTGACAGGCTGATCCCCCACCACTTTAACATCTGCAGCAATGCTGGCAGCACTGATATGTCTTTTTCCCAAACACAACCTCTGGATAGGACACTGCGCACGAACACTCAACTTTCTTTGGTCGACCATGGCGAGGCCTGTTCTGAATGGAACCTGTCCTGTTAAACCGCTGTCACCATGCTGCAGCTCAGTTTCAGGGTATTGGCAAACTTATTATAGCCTGGGCCATCTTTATGTAGAGCAACAATTCTTTTTTTCAGAGAGTTCTTTGCCAGGAGGTGCCATGTTTGACCTCCAGTGACCAGTATGAAAAAGTGAAAGCGATAACACCAAATTTAACACACCTTCTCCCCATTCACACCTGAGACCTTGTAATACTAGAGAGTCATATGACACCGGGGAGGGAAAATGGCTAATTGGGCCCAATTTGGACATTTTCACTTAGGGGTGTACTCACTTTTGTTGCCAGCGGTTTAGACATTAATGGCTGTGTGTTGAGTTATTTTGAGGGGATAGCAAATTTACACTGTTATACAAGCTGTACACTCACTACTTTACATTGTAGCAAAGTGTCATTTCTTCAGTGTTGTCACATAAAGATGTAATCATATATTTACAAAAATGTGAGGGGTGTATTCACTTTTGTGAGATACTGTATACTGTATTTATACACATATATATATATTACATTTCTCTTCTACATATATATATATATATATATATATACATATATGAAACATAAAGAAGACTATACGGTATCTCTAAGGCATGGGGCATTACCCTAAATGTTTTCATTATTAAAAAGCTACTTAATCATACCAGTAATATCAGGTAATGGCTCCAAAAATACGCTCTGTATAGCTTCCGTTTTGCTACTGGAGGATTTTGTCTTCAGTAACAGCTCCTTCCTTTGTGTATGACCCTCAGCCGCTGTCATACTCCCAACCGCTTCTTCTGCAAGCTTAACTTACCATCTCCACCTCTAGACTTGCCACCTCCATGCTTCCACTCCCCACTACACATTGCCCTCTCCAGCCTCCAACATTGTCCCTCACTCCTTCCCCTTGCTTGACACCTCTACAACAACTCCCCGCTCATATATGTCCCCCTTCACCACTGTCCACACACATCTTCTCCTCATCTGCCACCTTCAACTTCAACTCCCTGCTCACATACATCCAGGGGTGGTCTGGGCAGGGAGGCATTAGAGAAGCAAAGGGGTAGCAAAACAACATTTAGGAGCAATATGGCCTCTAAGATGTATACCTTCTTGGCCAACTCACCTCTACACTAACATACATTTCTCCCTGGCCACATTCCCCCCTTCAATATACATCGCTGTCCTCACTGCCATACATCCCTTCCCAGACACAACGGCCCTTCGCTGGCCTGCTGACTAATATCGCTCCCTGGCCTGATCAGCTCACCCATTACCCCTGCCCCCCCCCCACTACTGCATTGAAACCTATATTAAACACCTCCTTACCAAACACCTCTCCTCAGTAATCTCCAAAAATGATCTTTTATATCTTTACAGCCCTCTGGCCTGTTCTGTAATAGGTGCACTTTTGCTAGTTCAATTATAATTGTCACAAAAAAGTAAAATGCAGCAGAAGACTAATGCAGGATACAGCACCAAGTGTTTTTCACGATATTGCCACACTTTGCACACTCTGGAGTATGACTGCGTTCCATGCATTTTTGTGCACATGCCCTATTCTATTTGGAATCCACAATTCTGGTAATCCCTGACCACCATAAGCAGTGAACACCTTGAAATCCTTCCGCAAGTGAAGTCATTGCTTCCATAAGTGCTGAAACTGGATTAAAAGCCTAAGCAGCAGGGGATAGTGTGATGCTTAATATTCGAATGACCCACAGTGTGCATCTGTTATGTATCTGCATGTCAATGAGATCTGACAACAACTGAAAACTTTGCATTTTCAACAGAAACCATTTCTGCAAAATATACAGTTATTAAAACTCTTTAGCTCCACAAATCTGTGACTGAGAAACTGGAGAAGATCTGCATGAATATATATAGTCAGCTACCACCTAGTCTACTCAATTTCAAGGAAGAAAATGAAAATTCAAGTTAAGTCTGGAATTCAGAAATGGGGGAGATTTACTAACATTAGAGAGTGCAAAATCTGGTGCAAATGTGCGTGGTAGCCAATCAGCTTCTAACTTCAGCTTGTTCAATTAAGCTTTGACAATAAAACATGGAAGCCGATTGGTTTCTATGCAGAGCTGCACCAGATTTTGCACTCTCCAGTTTTAGTAAATCAGTCACTATGGGGTTGATTTACTAAAGCTTGAAAGTGCAAAATTTGGTGCAGCCCCACACAGAAATCAGCTTCCATGTTTTATTGTCAAAGCTTGATTGAACAAGCTGAGGTTAGAAGCTGATTGGCTAGCATGTACAGCTGCTCCGGTTTTTGTACTCTCCAGCTTTAGTAAATCAACTCCTATGGGTCTAGAATTCCTTTTACATTAAGACCCCTTTCACACTGAGGTGCTTTACAGGCGCTATTTAGCTAAAAATAGCACCTGTAAATCGCCTCAAAAATTCCTCCCCACACTGGGGCGGTGTGCTTGCAGGACGTTACAAAGAGTCCTTGGAGCAGTGCGGTGAGCGGTAATATACCGCTCCTCCACCGCCCCTGCCCATTGAAAACAATGGGGTAGCGCTTCTGCAGCGGCTGCACACCGCCTCGGAAGCGCGGAGCGCAGGCACCTTTAACCCCGTTTTAACCCCTTGTGGGGGGTTAAAAGCACACCGCTCCCGCCACCGTAGCGCCACTATAACAGCAGTAAATCCCTGCTGTGTCTACCGGGGATTGTTTCCTTTATGTGCATTAAAAGGTATCTATACAGTAAATGAGAGTTGTCATCCTAGCACCGGAGGTGTTTTACTAGTAGGATCAGCAGGTGAAAATTAAACAGAAAAATGCTGAATAGGAGAAATGGTCATTTGCAAACATATTACAATTTTGTTCTTGGATTTAGATAAGTTTTAACCTTTTTATGACAAATTCTCAACACCCCCTTTTTATGTGGGCAAACTGGCAATTACCTCCTCGTATGGGACACATAGAGAGCTAGGGACATGTACATCAAAGGAAATGTGTTTCCCCAAGTGCTTTTTGGTCGTACCTTTTGTGGGATCTCACTTATCAAAGCGACATATGAAAGTAAGATGTGATTTTTTAGTTTTTATTTTTACCAATTGCATGTAACAAAGAAACAGAAAGTAAAATGGCAAGTCAAAATATACAGCTATTAAAGCACTTTAGCACATAAGTCTGTGACTGAGAAACTGTAGAAGACCTGCATGAATATATATAGTCAGCTACCACCCAGTCTAAGCAATTTCAAGGAAGAAAATTAAAATTCGAGTTAAGCCTGGAATTCAGAAATTTAAAGTACAAAGCAAATTGTTTCCTTTATGTGCATTAAAAGGCATCCAAACACAAGAATGAAAGTTAAATATAAAACTAGTTTTCTTTTTTTCAGGCTAAGTACATATTCTTCAGGTAAAGTAAAAATACTTGCTGATCCTGCCAGAAACAAAATGTCTGTGTAGGTTCCTGTGCACTAAATTAAGACCTCGAACAATGTCATAAGCTTTTCCAGTTCTCTTCTGTGAACTACAGAACACCTTCCCTCTATGTCAGGGATATGCAATTAGCGGACCTCCAGCTGTTGCAAAACTACAAGTCCCATCATGCCTCTGGGTGTCATGCTTGTGGATGTCAGTCTTGCTACAAGTCATGGGACTTGTAGTTCTGGATGAGGAGAGCAGGAGCTGTTTGGAAAAGCGGCGGGGAAGGGGGCGGGGTGAAGCACTGATTAGAGCTAGAGGCTCTAATAGGCTACAAAATAGGGTGGGCTCGGGGCACAGAGCATTGCATCCGGAGCCCACCCAGGTGTGTTGTAACAGCGAATTAATATTCACTGTTGCAACACTGATCCTCCTCCCGGCCAATTGGGAAGCGGGTCTGACACCTGTCACCTCATTGGCTGAATGGACAGGCGAACCTATTGGATGCCAAGGAGGAGGGGAGGAGACACACAGCGGAGGAGGAGAAAACAACAGAGGCGCTACCCCGCTACACGATGCCCGCTGCAACCTGATGTCTGCCGAGGGGGGAGGAGGAGAAGACACAGGAGCCGCTACCCCATGCCCCGATGCCCGCCGCCTTGATGGGGTAAATGGACCAACCGGCAGACAGCGGACAGCGAGCGTGGGGGGGGGAGCCTGGTGAGTTGGGGGTTTTGAGGTTCCCGGGGGGGGGGGGGGTTGGTGGTTGTTGGCCCCGCCAAACAAAAAAACACAAGCCCCAAAAGTATATCAAAAACACCATAGACACTGATTGTAATGTTTGTGTGATTTTTAAAGCACATTTTTTTATTACAGAGTGGAAGAGGAAGAAAAAGAGGAGACATAAGAAGGAGGTATTCATAGCATAGGGAGGAGAAAAAAAGAGAAAAAAAAATAGGAACAGAGCTCTCAGCCTCCTCCAAATTTCCAAATTCCTTTTTTGGTCGCTGTGATCCGACTTCCTGTTAGATGGTGGCTATGTTCATTCTCCATCGTCCATCTGTATGTATGAACCTAGCCACCCTCTCTTGCTCATTCCCAAGATGGTCAAGGGACTATCAACTATGGACTAAGAGGTTTGATGTGTGCATTGAGCAGTGCACACAACCACAACTAACGTGTACTGCTTGCTCCTAACAAGTGGATGTGAGGGAGAAAAAGGAGAGGTTCAAGAGCTCACAGAAGACATGACAAGAGGCAGGAAAACACAGAAACTGTTTTACTAAAAAAAATAGATTACAGGGCCATTAAGCATTGTATGGATATGAATTAATTTTGGAGAATAGGGACATTGTTTAGTGTCACTTAAAGTCCACCTAAATGATGCAGTCTAAAATGTACTGCGGCACCCTCCTAGGTCAGTTGCTAGAAGTGAGGAAAATTTTAGTTTTTGGCTCTGTTGAGTGGAGACTCAATTGTGTTTTGCCTACTCTGAGCTTGTCTGTCTCCGCCTGTCTTTCCAGAATCTTCTGGAAACATAGTAAGAGGAGAGGGCAGAGTCCATATTGGCCCTGGATACAGCTTCAGCCAATCCCTGGTTGAGAAGAATGGCCAGCAGGGGTCTGCAGGTGTATATAAGTTTAAGGGCCGGTTCACACTGCAGCGGGGCGGAGCGGCGCGACTTCGCGCCCCGTTCACATCTAGGCGAATTGTCAGGCGACTTGAGTCGCCTGACAATTCGCCTCAATGCTGTGCAAATGGGACCGTTCTAATAGGAGCGAATCGCTTCGCTCCGCATTAGAAAAATGGTCCCTGCACTATTTTTAGAGCGATCTCAGGCGGCTTGCATTGACTTCTATGATAGAAGTCTCCTAGCAAGCCGCTTTGAGATCACCTGGAGCGCCGCATCGCGCCGCTCCGCGCCGCTCCTCCTCGCTACAATGTGAACCGGCCCTTAGGGCAGAGAGTAGCTGGGTCCTTTTGCCTGCTGAGAGTGACCCAGCCTGGAAATGCTGTTAAACCTTCCAAGGCTTAGGAGAAGCCTTAAGAAGTCCTGGATGATTTTTCCTCAGTAAGGAGCCATAGGATCACCCCTAAAGTCGCCGGAACATTCTAGGCAACACCCAGAGGGGATCTTCCTGGGATAATTCATGTTAGAGCCAAGTTGAAGCTGAGAGGAGGTTTTCAGATTGCCTGGGTCACAGTGAGAAGGCCTTAGAGAATTCACAGGTCAGAGACTGTTGCCTGTACACCCCCTTCTTAAAAGGGGGATCGTTCCAGACTTGCTCCCAGGGTTGTGCCTTTAGAGAAGAGAAGGCCCCTGTGCTAGAACTGTGTGCTACCTTTTTGTGGAGGGAACCTCTGCTTTATTTGCTTAGCAGCATCAGGATAGTGCCCTCGTTTAAGTTGTTTAGTTCTGGTCATCCCCAAGCTTTTCCTAATCCCCATCCCAGTTCTATAAAACAATAAAAACAACATAAAGACACTATCTGCCTGATTAATGTCTGAGGACTGAATGAGTTTGGATGCATCTGACTGAAAATACCCTGTGCCTGGCAGCTTGCTCCATTAAGGGATCAGAACCTGGGATCAAAGGCGCAAGATCAACCCGGTCTATCCGGTACAGTACTTTGAATCTGCAGTTTGTCAAGTATACATAAATTCCTCGAAACTGAAAATTTAGTTGCAAGGTCTAATGCAAGATGGGGATTACTTCTTACTCTTAGGCTGGGTTCACACATATGCGATGCGGGAAACAGTGCGATTCCTGTGCGGGTTCCCGCATTGCATCTAACTTGCAGGCAGTTCGCACTGCTCTCTGCAAGCCGCTTCGGTGGTCAATAGAATGTTAATGACACCCCAAATTGGTTTGCAGAACGCAGTGCGAACTGTGAAATTGGATTGAATAGGTGTGAACACTCATGCAATCCGATTCCAGTGCGGACCAAAAAAAGGGTCCTGCACCATTTTGGTGCGAATGCGATGCGATTTCAGCCATACAGACTGTATGGCTGAATTTGTATCACACAGACATTGCATGTGATGTGTACAGCAATGCGCTGCGAATCATATGCGATGTCTGGCATCACATATCTGTGAACCCAGCCTGAAACTAGATCTAAACCCAGCCACTAAACTCTAATCTAAGCTTTAACATGATAATGTAATTTTTACTTTTGTTTAAAATATTTCAAAATCTAGAGCTTTAAAGCGGTGGTAAACTCTTATAAAAACCTGGTCACTTGCAAGTTAGTGTCATAATGTGTTAGCATGCATCGCATGTACCAGTGACATCAACAACTGCAAAACATGCAAACATCCTCCAAACGGTGCACGTTTAAGGGATATTCATTTAGCCTACAGGTAAACTTTAGTATAAGCTTACCTGTAGGCAAAGGTGACAAAGCAAAGTTTACTACCGCTTCAAGTAAAAGCATTTTTAGTAAATTCGCTCATATGATCCTTACAGTTATTGAAAATCAAGGTTGTGTATTTGAATCAAATATCCAATAATAAAAGTATCTCTGATACAGGATGATTGTATTCACAGACAAATATGGCCGTCATACAGTTGTATTCGTCATCCTTTTCATATATGATCATTATTGGCATAGTATCATTTACAAAAACCCAAAGAATACATTAGGCATTAATGAATGCTGAAGATATCACGATTTCAAGCTGTTCAACAAGCTTCCAACATGGAAAAAAAAGTATATCTGTGAATGGTTTTTATTTCATTGAAAAGCTGCTCTCAGCGTGATTCTTCATGTCACTATAGAAACAATACCTGCAGATATTACAGATGCCCCTGGCACTTGTGGCCTCCCTACCATTGTGTAGAGAAACCACACAAAGAGCTCCTTACTTCCTCTATTCCTTACACTTCCTGTATTATAGTGTCAGATGCACAATAAGTCGCACTGTATCTGTTACACTTCTTACAGGCTCATCCATAGTTGGTGTAGGGTGCTGTAGTGAATTGGTGGATGGCACCACCATGTAATCACTAGGAAAATAAAGATCTTCATCAGCACACTATGGTATAGTTATCATGTTTATGTTATTCAAATAAAGCAATGGGCATCACAGACCAAAATTTAGGGGCCTTGCAAGATCCCTTTTCCTTCCACTACTATAGTGTCAGATGCACAATAAGTCATACTGTATCTGTTACACTTCTTACAGGCTCATCCATAGTTGGTGTAGGGTGCTGTAGTTAATTGGTGGATGGCACCACCATGCAATCACTAAGAAAATAAAGATCTTCATTAGCACACTATGGTATAGTTATCATTTTTATTTTATTCATATAAAGCAATTGGCATCACAGACCAAATTTTAGGGGCCTTGCAAGATCCCTTTTCCAACTCATAGTAGGGCAGAATGATCACTCGTCCTTGAAAAACGGATCGTGCAAGGCCCCGAAGCATCAGCCTTTAATGCCTGTTTCTTTATGTGAGTAAAAGACAAGATTATCAGCATAGCTCCCAACTGTCCCTCATTTGGAGAGACTTCCTCATTGAGACCAAATCCCTCTGTCCCTCGTACAGCTTCAGTTATCCCTCTTTTTGGTGTGATATGTACACCCCCATGTAGTAGTATTATTTTACTACCAAGAGTGTTATGCTGCACTAAATTATTTTTCCAATATCTAGATCACTGCATTTGTTATTTTAAAAATTCCATATAAAGGAAAATAGTGGTAAAAGGTTTACTCCATTATTTTCTGCACATTAGAACTTTGTGGTCCATATAACTGGGGCCGTTGGCAGGGACATGTCCTACACACTTGTGGGCTAAAAGGTGCCAGCCTGTGACAGACCCAATTGGAACGGAGGCTGGAGGGGACTAGGGGCTAGCCTCCTACCCAGTGACCATGGTCCATGGAGGAGACTAGGGTTTTGTGTGCTTCTTCAGGTCAGATTATGGTGAAGAGCTCAGTTCAGCCTCTGATCCCATGGAGAGAGCAGATCATTCTCTAATGATGGTCCACAACGTGATGAATGCTGAAATCAAGGCTTGGATTAATTCTCTGAATAAGGACAATAAAGCTTCCCTTCTGGAGTGGATGGACAGGTGTAATATTAATCTTGTACAGGTTAATGGTCAGAGGAAATATGGTGGCCTTCCTGCAGACTGATTGAGAGAAGCTCCTCCACTTAGGACAGAAATATTTATCAAAAATCTCCCTCAAGAAATCTATGAAGATACATTAATTCCATTTTTTTCAGACTGCTGGAACATTGTATGAGCTTTGCTTCATAGACTGTTGTAGACTGTTGTCTGAGGTGGGATGGGATCCCTGATTAATCAAACCATTGTCTAGGTGACTAATTGTTAATTAGTTTATTGTTTAACCACTTGCCTACTTGACACTTTTACCCCCTTCCTGCCCAGGCCAATTTTCAGCTTTTAGCATGTGCAGTCATGCAGCACTGTACCCAAATTAATTTTTAATATTTTTTTTCACACAAATATAGCTTTCTTTTGGTGGTATTTAATGACTGCTGGTTTATTTCTATTTTTTTTTTTTTTTTTAAGAAAAAAGTCTGAAAAGTTTTGGAAAAAAAAATAGTTTTTCTTAGTTTAGGTCAGTAAATTTTATAAATAAATTTTTCTTTCCTTCACTGATGTGCGCTGATGAGGCGGCACTGATGGGCGCCGATAGGCTGCACGGATAATGTGACAAATATGGGCACTGATGAGGCGGCACTGATTAGGTGGCACTGATGAGGAGGCACTAATATTCCGCACTGATGGGCACTGATATGCGGCACTGGTGAGCACTGATAGACAGCACTAATAGGTGGCACTGGTATGCACTGACAGGTGGAGCTGTTGGGCACTGCTAGGCGGCACTGATGGGCACTAAAAGGCAGCACTGACTGGCAGCACTAATGGGCACTGATTGGTGTTAGTGATGGGCACTGATGGACACTGATTGGTGGCTCTGATGGGCATTGCTTGGGCTCTACTGTAATCAGGGCAGTGATGATCAGTGCCCTGATTACCTGTACATGTCTCCCCTGTGAGGAGATGCCACTGATCGGCTCTCCTCGTCTCACACTGTCAGTGTGAGCTGAGGAGAACTGATAAATGGCACTCCCTTGTTTACATGTGACTGGCTGTGATTGGACACAGCTGATCACATGGGTATAGAGCCGCGTCATCGGCTCTTTACTGAGATCGGGGACGTGCCGTGTCCTAGGAAGTGGTTAATTAGCTTGCTCTTTATGCTTATACTGGCTGTTCCTTAGCTACGTTCAACTTACTGTTTGCATAACGTGATCAAGCTCTTATCTGATTTTGTGTGGTATATAAATTCCGTGTGAGTATACAGTACAGTGAGTCCAGTGCACCTAAGATAGTGTCGTGTAGTTCTTGGGTGCTCAACTATGATATCTGGATCCTGGTTCCTCGTTCCAAAGTCTAGGAAGCTACTGTATATCTTGGCGGAGGCACCCAAGTTGGGTGCTGGAAGGTCCGTCACAGTGCCCTTCTATCATTTCAGAAAGTTGGGAGATATGTTATCAGTGTACCAAGGTGTGATCCTTATTTTTCTGAGATACACAATGATGTCATGCAGCACAATGTTTCCTTGCAATAAAAATGGCCTGTTTGCTTAGATCTCAGTTTGGCCCCATTGTCCTCCTACATCTCCACTGTAATTATAACACTCATTTTTATACACACAACTACATATACTGAGGTAGTTTCACTTGTGTGATCAATACAATAGTTATAAACTCAATGCCCTCTCACTTTCACGGTTCATTTCAGATTGGTGAAAAGTGTGGGAAAATATTAAGTTAATGACGTACACCCCCCTTTTATGTGGGCAAACTGGCAATTACCTCATCGTATGGGACACATAGAGAGCTAGGGACATGTACATCAAAGGAAAATGTGTTTCCCCAAGTGCTTTTTGGTTGTACCTTTTGTGGGATCTCACTTATCAAAGCGACATATGAAAGTAAGATGTGATTTTTTTTTTTTTTACCAATTGTATGTAACAAAGAAACAGAAAGTAAAATAGCAAGTCATATGTAATGTATGCTAAAACAATGCAGACATCCCCAACCTAAACTTATTAAATGTGTTATAAAAATAAATGTGTCCCATTTATAAAATATTCATGTTAAAATTTACAGTTAAAAGCAGGCAAATATCAGCTTACAACTGAAATGCTGTAGCTCTGGTACCCACAAAAACCCTGCAAAGAGCATCAGTCTTTTGGTTTGCCAGAGAAAATACAAGGCTGCAAGGTTTGGGTACACACTTCAGGCTCTTGGTGACTACTCTTGAAGTGGATCTCTAACCAAATCTTTTTATTTTAATTCTGGATAGATTATAGAAGGGTTAGAAATGGTGTCAGGTTTTCAATGCTATCTGAGTCCCCACTGGGGAGATCCACCTTCCATATTTATCCTGGAAATTATTGTCACCAGGAAAGCAAGTAATGGGAAACACAACATTATATGGTTGGCAACCGAACAGGAATGAAAGGAGAGTTGCTATGGAGCACAAATTCTGGTGACAACTGTAAAGTTCTTGATTTGTCTTAAAGTGATCAAAAGATTGTAATTTATTTTTTTAGATTACAAACATGTTATACTTGCCTGCTCTGTGCAATGGTTTTGCACAGAGCAGCTCTGATCCTGTTCTTTTTGGGTACCCGTCAGCCTCCCCGCCACTGACAAGTAAAAAAAAAAAGTCAGCCCGGCCCCCCTGCAGGTGGCGCTGATACATTGACTTTTCTTCTTTTTTTTTTTCCTCGGCTCCTTTCTGACAGCAAGTAGTGAGCCGATTGGCCAGTCATTAAAGTCTATGTGTGTGCGCTGAACAAGCGTGCCCCTATATGATGCTCTGTATGCCCTATCTGATGCTCTGTATGCCCTATCTGATGCTCTGTATGCCCTATCTGATGTCCTGTATGCCCTATCTGATGCTCTGTATGCCCTATCTGATGCCCTGTATGCCCTATCTGATGCTCTGTATGCCCTATCTGATTCTCTGCATGCCCTATATGATGCCCTGTATGCCCTATATGATGCCCTGTATGCCCTATCTGATGCCCTGTATGCCCTATCTGGTGCTCTGTATGCCCTATCTGATGCCCTGTATGACCTATCTGATGCTCTGTATGCCCTATCTGATGCTCTGTATGCCCTATATGATGCCCTGTATGCCCTTTCCGATGCCCTGTATGCCCTATCTGGTGCTCTGTATGCCTTATCTGATGCCCTGTATGTCCTATCTGATGCCCTGTATGCCCTATCTGGCACCCTGTATACCCTATCTGGTGCTCTGTATGCCCTATCTGGTGCTCTGTATGCCCTATCTGGTGCCCTGTATGCCCTAGCTGGTGCTCTGTATGCCCTATCTGGGACCCTGTATACCCTATCTGGTGCTCTGTATGCCCTATCTGGTGCTCTGTATGCCCTATCTGGTGCTCTGTATGCCCTATCTGGTGCTCTGTATACCCTATCTGGGACCCTGTATACCCTATCTGGTGCTCTGTATGCCCTATCTGGTGCTCTGTATGCCCTATCTGGTGCTCTGTATACCCTAATTGGGACCCTGTATACCCTATCTGGGGCTTTGTATACTGCTAAATGGTGACTCTATATACTGCTATATGGTGACCCTATCTGGTGATGCTGGGCTGTATACTTCTGACACAAGGGGTGGAAACTATAAGGGATGGGGCTTATGAGAAGTGGGATGGGTCAAAAAGGAAGGGCGGGGTCTGGCGCCCCCCCATCCTAAAATGTCACCAGCCACCACTGGTGCCTTTTGGCACTTCTGGACCCTCGCCCCTGCCGAGTCTTTCTATAGCGGCACTTGAGCAGGCCTGCTCCTGAGTCATGCTCCTCTGAATGACATTGTCCATTCACACACACAGCGTGGCACGGCCCCACCCCCCACTCTCTCTTCATTGGCTCACTGGCTGTGATTGACAGCAGCGGGATCCAAGTAAATTTACCTTATTCTTAGAGATATTTCCCCTCACTTCCAGTTGTATGTCTGGGCCAGGTATTGCAGAGACATTTATCCAACAGAACAGAAAAGCTTTGTTTATAGATATAGATTTTAACATAGCTTGAAAAGTTGTTTCAGTTTTACTCATTCACATGCTGTGGCCCATGCAGCATGAATAAGTACTTTGTTTATGCAGGTGGTGGACGCTGCCTACGTTTGGGGCAACTCACCCACCCCTGCACACCTGTCACATTAGGACGAGGAGCTGTGTCCGTATAGAAACTGCATCCCAATAGAGAAATATAGGCTGTATGCATGCAGCTCCAGGCACAAAAATAAGGTGGTCATTTATGCTGTATTGGTCACAACGCTCATGTGCATGAACTGTAAGGCTATGTACAGATGGTCCTTAAAAAGGAACTTCACCGCCAGGGTTCATTTTGATCTCAACCCCTCTGACCTTGTCCGCCGAGTTGAGCTGAAATAACATAGTCACCTGCCCAGTGAATCTAGTGTCGTCCTGCTGTGATCCACCGAATAAAAATGTATGCAACATCTTCTACCACCACCTTCTTTGCTGACATCTTTAGGAGGCTGGCTATCATTTCCAGGTCCTTTCCAGGTCATTTCCAGGTCCTAGTAGCTGGTCTGCTGAAGCCTGAAGATGAATGGCATTGGTATCCCAGAAGGCTTTGGGCAAGGAGAACGTCATATTTGCCTAGGCAAGAAAGGTGGAAACGTGGGCTGTGCCCCCCCCCCCCATAAAACATTTTTTTGCTGCAATTTGTTTACCGGGAGGGGGGGGGGTAAGATGGACATAAGCAATAAAAGTGAGTGAAGGTCAGTTGAAAAGGGGGCACTTGGCTTGCAGTGCTGACTGCAACATTTTGCATTGGTGGGCTTGGACACCCCTACCCTTACATTTCCTGCAGTATCCAGGACATTAGTCAAATAAAAGAGTTTTTTTTATGTATAGGGGTTGATTTGTTACAGACAAACATAGTGCATATTTGCCTTTAGTAAATCAACCCCATAGACACTGAATTTGTTTTGGTGCACATTCAATTTAAAGTGGTAAACCCCCCACTACTGTTTTTACCTACAGGTAAGCCTATAATAAGGCTTACCTGTAGGTAAAATAAATATCTCCTAAACCTACATGGTTTAGGAGATATTCGCCCTGCATGCAGCCGCTGCCATTAGTGGCGCATGCGCTCTGATGATCTGGCCGAGGCGGCCGGCAAATCAGAGCTGGCTGCCGGAACGAAGAGCTCCCGTGCGCATGCCAGGAAGAAAGAAGAGGACCAACATGTCAGCGTCCTTAGCACTGACTGACTCGGGCATCGGGGGCCTCGTTGTAAGGTAAGTATTTCATAATATGTTAGTATGGGATGCATACTAACATATTATGCTATTGTCTTGCAGGATTTTTTTTTTTTTTTTTGAGCAGGCGGGTTTACTACCGCTTTAACTGGTTCTTGCATTTAGATTTTTTTAAAGAATTAATTAAGGATATTAAGGATTAATTTGAAGAATTGATTTTAAAGTACATATATGTTTGGTTCATAACCTTCCTGAGTACATTTAAAGACTCCTTTTCTCTATCTGTATAAATAGTACCTCTAATTCACAATATCCAGGTTGTACCAGAACGCTGATCTGCATTACATCTCAAGGATGCCCCACTGCAGAGTACAAGATGGAAGGTACACCAATGTAAGGGTCTGTGTTAACAGGCTTTGTTGGCGTTTTTTGCATTCCCATAAAACTCTATAGGAATGTAAGCAAACTTGATTAGATTCGATTAGATTGGAAGGAGGTCTGCTGCAGGTCAAATGTATTAATGTATTCTGAAGCATCTCTAAATCCTTGTACACATGGTGCGACGGTCGTACAAAAACAGTCGTACAACAGCTTGTTGTACGGTCATCCGACCGTTAGTACGCGCAATTAGAACAGCTGGTGTGAGACGGTCGTACAACAGAAATTGGCTGAGCAGACTAGAAAACTTTTGTTGTACAACAAGGTGTCGTACGACTGTTGTACCGTGTGTACAGAGAAGTTGGTCCAACAAATCTGTATGTGCAAATACACATGCTCAGAAGTTAGGAACGCCCGGAAGTGTCAGTTCGTGTAAACCTGCATTCCTAATTCACAAATCACATTCATCTGAACTTCCTCTTTATACGCTCGTAGCACATCACTACGTTAGGCTTGGTCGTACGATCGCTTAGTGCACGTCAGTATGCGAGACATAACAGCCAACATACGATTTTGGACGTCCGGTACGACCGTCACACCGTGTGTACGAGACTTAACTGATGTCAAACTGCCATCAAAGACAAGCAGAAAGCCCAGGCCCTAAAGTTGTCCAGGACCATCCTTATGACAATCAGCAGAGCCAAGATTGAAAGCTGAAGCTGCTATTTAAGAAAGATGCCTACCAAAGAGGCTATCTATAACTTCGTCAGCTTTGACAAACAAAGCTTTGTTATCAACTCCCATCCTGCGTAGCATTGTTTCTGATTCCCTATTCCCAGGAATCCTATGTTGACACGCAGTCATAAAGAAAATTAAAGTCATAGTAAATTGGACCATGATATGGAATAAGCTCCAGGGTATATTAAGCATTTACCTCTAGTATAACTCTTGCCCATTAATGGGTTATTAAAGCATTAATGCTTGAAATGGCAGGAATGGGGTTAAATAGCATCACAGCTCTTCTAAAATAAAAATACTAATGACAACAGCCATTTTTTAACAAGCCCCACAAATTGTTTTATTCCATCAATTACTTTCCAAAGCAGAACACGCCAGAGGGTTCCACTGCAAGGTACATGATGAAGGAATAAAATAAAGCTAATTAGTAAAAAGGAAAAAAAAAAGTACATACACAGATATTTTGGTCTCACTGAATGAAGCAGTTCCCTTTCTCTATTATATATATCCAACCTAGCAAAGATGGATTAGAGGAAATGTCCCCAGCCTGCAGTGTACATCATTACACAGCCGATACAGAGTGAATCCCTACCCCGAGTTCCCCAGGGGAGCATGTAAAAATGGTTCTGCCCTTCCCCCTTCGCCTCTGCTGATTTATACTGTACCAAGGAATGCCGCCCTTTGGAAGAATAATCTTTGGCAGCTGTAATGTGGGTGAAGATATAGACGGAGTGTAAGGCCCTCTCGCACCCTGCTTCTCTGGATATTGATGGACCTCTCACTGAGGAGCGAGGAGCAGGATTCACACTATCTATAACCCAATGCGTGTCATCTCCAGAGAAGGAAGTAAAGCTGTTCGGACTGTCCGGAGATAAATCTGTGCAGAGAACTAGGCTTGGCGCTCCTGGGAGTCACAAGTGGAACAGGAAGACATAGACTTAGAACTAAGAAAGTAATGGCAACAGCTACAGCACAACAAGTGCAGGATTCAAGAAGACATATCAAAGACGCTAAGCCAAATACAATAAAAAAAAGGACTATAATGTCTAAAAGACATTAAATCTGTCATGGAGCCATAAAAAAACTCATAAGACGTTTAAAGCCCACAATGCAACGTGAAAGCTGTTTACTTGCCATTGAAATAACGGCTTAGTTGTCATGATAAATATAGTAACTAAAAAAGAAGTGCAGCGCAATAAAATCAATCAAACGTTAATGAACCTAGCACAAAGGCCATATGTTTTTTTTTTTTGTTTTTTTTTCATTCAATAAAGTTTTATTGAAAATGTAGCGCAGAATACATGTATACATTTATACAAGGATACAATCAGGGTAAACAACACTGGGATTGACATAATCAAATATTGTACAGATGAATAGAACGCATTCAGGGTGCAGTTATGTCAACCGGGTTAGACATAGACAATATGTGATTTATATGTACATTATATATTGAAGGTTAGGTGGACATAGGGTGCAAAGTACAGTATAGGGGAAGGTTAGAGATTAGATATGATATGGGTTCTACAAATAAATGTTACAAGACCAAAATGGGTTGACAGCGAGGCTGCCATAGTCAACAGGAGTGAGATATCACTGTAAGGTAGGCACAAGAAAACAAACCATCTATAAACGTCTACAGAGTTAATGGGGTAGTTGAGTCCTGTATAAGAACCAGGACTTCAGCCTGTGTCAAGTTGGGAGTACATATCAGAGTATTTAATGTCAACCAAGGGGACCACAGTGTATGGAACTTCTCTGAAGATTCTCTGGTAATGGCCACAGTTTCTTCCATATTGTAAAGATCAACAAAGTCCATATATTAACAAGGTGAACCACAAGTCCCAAATAGCACCAGCAGAAAGTATCCACGTGTTGAAAAGGAATCTGGGAGCACAGATATGTAGTGACAATCCCTCTACCTCTAAAATACTCACTTCACTCACCTTATGAAATGAACCCCTGACCTAACAGGCGGTCAACGATGCAGATCCCTCAAAAGGGTAAAGGACAGCAGGACCTGGTAGTTCAAATCTCCAAAGCGATACACCAGAGATATATGAATAAAAAAGAGATCTAAGTGCTCTCCATTAAAATATTCCAGTACTTTATTAAAAACGAAGAATCCCACTCACCGTAAATCGCTCAATACGGGCACATAACACAGGACAGTGCATTGTGTGATAACTCAGGATGGCAGCAGGTGACAATAGCCAAGCGTAGCTCCACCCCCCGTACGCGTTACTTTCACAAGAATTTCCTCATGATAAATATAGTTACATTTTTGTAGACATAGAGGTAGAGGAGGAAGAGGTAGCGACGTCACCCGCAGACCGGTAGTCGCGATTTGATGTGCGCACACATTGTGGACTGTCCGGATTTTATTTACCTTTAACTAGGCACTGGGTGACTTTATATGAGCGCTGCATAGTTTTTCATTTTTATTATTGTTCTAAGGGATTTGATTGTGGTAACCCTGTGTGTTCAGCTGCTTTTAATTTAATTTATCTGCGCTGATTTGAATTTTATATATTGTATCTGTATATTTTATAAAGTTACAAAAAAATGAAAGTGGTATTAAACCCAAAAACAAAAATGTATTATATTGCAGCTTGCCAATTCTCAGATGTGGTGGCTACATTTGATTTTAGGCTTTTATTCTTTTGATCCTGCCAGTAAGTTTGTTATTTCTTGCATTTCCTTTAACAAACCAAGCTGTCCAGCAAAATTGTCAGATAGAGGGTTGAGACAAACCATTTAACACTTACGGAGATGCTTACATTTCTCCTTAAAATGTTAGCTGGAGTTTGGCTTCAATTTGGTAGTCAAGTCCATCTAAATCTGCTAGTGCATCTAACACTAAGACAAGAATGACAATGGTACTGTTAAGGTATCAAAAAAGAGAATACAGTAGGTACAACTGTCTACTACATCTCCTCATCCCAGTAATATAACAGAAAAAAACAAAAGGAGGATAAATGGGATTTTAGTGGTGCTGAAGCCTCCCCACAGATGAAAACTTAGACAAACATATTTTTAAAAACACTGATTTTATTACAAAAATTCATTAGAAGGTAATGGGATGTCAATCCCCTAAAATGCACATAGCACGATTATAATTCATGTTCTTCTCAGTCGCCCTCAATGGCAAAATTATCAAATGCACAAACTAGGAGGGAAAATGATGGTATGACCCCAACGCATTTCACAATTATAGCTTCCTCAGGGGTTTAGAGGTTGTTGTTGGATGTAATTGAATAAATCCCCTAGAAAAAGCAGAGTGTATACTTTGAGCTGGTAAGGACCTCAAAGGCCTGGCTATGGGGTAGATGGCAATAGATGAAGGGAGGAGATGATGCTCACCTGTTAAACTCGGAAACCCAGCAGGCTTCGAGAAGAAGAAGACATCCAATGAAAAAAGGGATGTCCAACTACAATGTTGACCTCATCCAAAAAAGAAGGGAAGAGGGGTAGGAGGAGGACAAAGCCCACCGCCTTAAAACTCCTGTGCCATTATTCATAGCCAGTGGCAGCTAAGCAGCTGCAAGCAATGCTACTGGCAATGGTGGCTTACTTGCTCTTCCATCCATAGTGTAGACACCCTAGGAGAGGAAGTATGTTAATCCTGGATCACCAAGTAAAAATAAAGTAAAAAAAGCCTTAAAAAAAGTAAGAAAACAAATGCAGCAACCACATTCTTGTTTTCATGTTTATTACCTCATTAAGATGCTGGGGGGGGGGGGGGTATCTCACATCTGACCTCAAGGTTTAGTAAAGTAAATCATCTACCATAGCAGGTGTCATACCTGTCTTTCCAAATACTTGTTACATCATAAATGTCTTACAGTTTACCATGACAAAAGATTTTCTGAATATTATTGTGTCACGCTTAATGACATATCAGTTTGTCAAGTTACATCAAGGCTGGACAAATCCTTATTGCTAGATCGCCCTGAAAACTGGAAAAATATCCTGGTAACTAGTGTGTTGAGTCCAGGACTGGGCAATTGGCATGGCCAATTACTTTAAAGCTGTACTCCAGGAAAACAGCTGAAATAGATATATAGGAGCTGTTGTACCCGGCAAAGGATTTGTATTTCAGTCCATCCACCCATCCTTATGGAAAGGTGACTTGTTGATCCACATATTTTGGAGAATTAAAGCTGACCTTTCACCATTTGTTTTACTTTATCAGTCTTTTCTTCCTCTTTATCACACTCTCGCTAAAAAATGTAATGTTTTGTGACTTGTAAATAGTTTAATATTGCTCAGATGCAAAATCAGTGCAATGGCTGACCCCTCAATTAAATGTTTGTTTTTTTTAAAATAAAGATTTTACAAAAAATAATAAATAAGTAAAACATCAGAATAAAAATATGCATGTTAAAAATTGTAAAAATTACCCAAATCATTTGAATTTAAAATAAAAAACAACTAGTGAATAGCTGGCTTTAAATGGTCCTGGCATCAGGCATTGTGCTAATAAATGTGTACTTGTAAAATGTACAGGTATTCGTTTCCTCTCAAAGAGATTACAGTATTCCTCCTGACAATGCCGTCATTGGTCTCCTTTCCCTACAAGGCCAGCTCATCATGCACATGGGCCTTTTCATGTACATTTTAAGCCGAGGTAAGCCTAGTATGAGTTGAATGAGGTAAATTCCAATTAAAGAGATGGGTCACTAACAAGCACTGTAAATACTCTGGAGCAGAGAGAATCTGGAGCAGCTGTGCTTGGCAACCAATCAGCTTTTATCTTCAGCGTGTTAAACTTTAAAAATAAAAGACAGAAGCTGGTTGGTTGCCAGGCACAACTGCTCCAGATTCTCTCTGCTCCAGTTTTGATCAATTCAGTTTGATGCCTGTGTAGCACCCTCCTAGATAGGTGCTAGGGTTAGATAGATAGATTTAGTGTTGGCTCACCCTGTTTTTGATAGGTACATTTAGCTTGACACACTGTATTCAGTGTGGATGTAATTGTTTTGTTAGGTAAATGTAGTTGCTCACTGTATTCAGGTACTTATATAGTGCAGTCAATTTACGCAGCGCTTTACATATATATTGTACATTCACATCAGTCCCTGCCATCAAGTAACTTACAATCTAAGGTCCCTAACTCACATTCATACATACACATAGAAGGGCCACTTTAGACAGGATCCAATTAACATACCAGCATGTCTTTGGAGTATGGTAGGAAACCATAGTACCTGGAGGAAACCCACGTAGGCACAGGGAGAACATGCAAACTCCAGGCAGGCAGTGCCATGGTTGGGATTCAAACCAGCGACCCTTTTGCTGCCAGGCGAAAATGCTATCCACTACATCACCGTGCCGCCCTTCAGTGTTCTCAGCTGCTGCTAGTCTGTTTACTACCTCTGCTGTCCAGAAAAGTTGTGAGAACTTTCTGGGTCCTGGTGTGGAGCTATGCAGATGGCAGCATGAATATTTATACAACCCTGGCCAATCCCAGAGAACTGAGCCCTGATGACATGATGGGTAACTGTATATATTCTTTGAGCACACTGAGCTCTGGGTCTTTTCCTGGAGAGGATCAGTCCAGCCTGGAGATCTTGCTACCCTCAACGACAATGCTGTCATGTGTTTGCTGTGGAGAGGCCTCAGGTGGGCGACCTGAGGGCCTGGAAGTTGAGACCACAGGTATCTAAATAAGGGGCTGTCTGTTGAAGATCTGGTCTGGTATACCTGGAGATAGGCATCACTTGGAAGTTGGAAAAAGGCAACCAGCTGTCCTTGGTCCTTGTGTGAGTACAGATGGTTCTGAGAAATCTTAGAGACTTTTGACTGCTGTCACCCCTTGGGCGTTAGAGAGAGTCAGCTGTGGGTCTGTTAAAGGAGTTCTGAAGAGCTTAGTCCACCCAAATCCTCTATAAAGTAGGGTTGCCACATCGTCCCTTTAATCCAGGACACATATTAATTACACAGGTTCTGTGGCTGATTAAGGTGGTAATTAAACTCACTTGGTGCCTCATCTGCATTAAATTAGCCTCAAAACCTGTGTAAGTCATATGTGTCCTGGATTAAAGGGATGATGTGGCAACCCTACTATAAAGGGACTCTGCTCTACTGGCTCTAAGGAAAAGAGTGTGCATTTAACTACTACTACTATTACTACTACTTCAAAGCTAAGTCCACTGTTTGTTGCAAGCACAGACTTCACTACATCTTTTTTCCATAAAGAATACATAGTTCTCAAGTTGCACATAGTTCTTGTTTTTGGCATATCCCACTCGATTCCATCAACCCTATCCAAGTTCTCCAAAAATAAAAAACAACAAAAACTTCCCTAGACTGATCATTGAAGAAATGTGTGACTGAGTTTGTATGCCTGGCTGCAGGTAATAACATCTGGAGAAGACCTGGACAATATTCATGTGGCTCCTATGGGAGTAGCACTACACCAGTTTATATGGTCAAAGAGGCAATACAGGTAAAAAAAAGCTTGCATTATTTCCAATCATGCTCTATAAGGTTTTCTTCTCTGTGGCCAAATGGACAGCATGTGATTTTATAATAGAGGTTAATGACCCCTCATCTGACATTCAGCTGAGGTTAGAGAAGTCTCAGTTAAAGTATATACCACAAGTCAGCCACATGGGAAACGCCTTAGAGCACAAGTCCTCATAAAGCAGTTCAGGTCGTGTGCAATTCAGAGGTTAAGAATTCTAAATGTGGTCCAGGCTGAGCCACACTATGATAACTGGACAGTGAACATCCTGCACAGTGATTGCTGAATACCGGCAGGATATTTCTACTGAAAACAATGCCGTATCAGTTATAAATATACAGGGAAATACAAGGTTTGCTGGTAATGCTTTAGTTCTTAGAGCCGGTTAATATAGCTCTACTCTGCTTCCTGTTCCCGAGGCAATGGCTTTCACTTACCAGAAGAGAGACAGACTTATACAACTACATGGATAACTGAACTGAACTGTGTCCCTTCAGGAGGCCATGAGAACTGAGCAAAATTCACATCATGCTACACTTTTTCTCCATGCTTTTCTGCAGTCCAAATGATGTCAGCTTATGAATACAGCACAGTTCATTCATCTGCAGCACCACTAACCCTTCATGCTGCCCTTCCCTGACCTTGGATGGACCCCATTTTGTAGATAAAAATGAAAAAAAAAGGAAAACTGAGTTCCCCTTGATTCTCCTTATTAGTATTTACATTGAAGAAAACATTTTCTTTTTAATGCATGAGGGGGAAATCAAAAAAGTACTACTGACGGTTTTCTGGCGCTATGAGCCTTTAAAACGGTCTGCACCAGATTTAAAAATGCCTACCGCCCGATTCAGTAGCTTTACCGACATGTATGGCAGATTCAGGTAGTTCTTAACTATAAACTTTTATAAAGTGGGGCTATCAATCCACCCAATAAAAATAATTACCTTGAAACTGGAGGTAGTTAAGACCAAATCTAACTTGGTGTACACAGAGGGGCAGTGTGCCTTGCCCTGTACACAGTATAGCAGAGCGGCATATTTGCCACTGCTGCCCTCTTCCTGTCACTGGTTGTTAAGGAGCTTCACAACCGACAGCCTTCTAGCAACCAGTGATGCGACAGTGGCTGGAGTCTGATGGGGAAGCTTTGACACCAGTTCCCCATCATGTCTGCTCTCGCCTTGTAATTGACAGAAGGCAGTGGGCAGACTCTATAGCCAATAGCAGACTAATCTATTGATTAAGGATCCACCCACTGCATGCTGTTAATCACAAGGAGAGCAGAGCTGATGCAGAACTAGTGTCTGTGAATCCCCATTAGGCTCCACACCCCTAGGTACAAAACTTCCTACCGCTGTGCTTTCTGACTCGTACAGCGGCAGGGAGGAAGCACAGTGTCCCAGATTAATGTACCTGTCTACAAAAGGTACCTAAGCCTACCACCTGTACTGACATTTGTCATGTGGAGGCACGTTGGAATTCTAAAGAGTATCTTAGACACTCTTGATGAATTCCCCTGATGGTTGCAAAGAAGAACCACACTATTGAAAAATTAATTGAAAATAAGGACATAAGCATTCATGACCCATATTGTATTGCTACCAGATAAATTCTGATGTCTAGGCTATTACTATTCTTCAAAGTAAAGAATTAGTACCCGACTCGTTCCACCGTGCCATATGGGAAGAAGTAGCCTATTATTTAAAATGGAAATACACCCTGGGATTACTATAGGAACAATAAAAATTCATATAACATATGTACTTTCATAAATGCAGAGCACCATGTTTGACATCAATCTGCGCTCCATCAATCAGCATTGGAAGCACCGGGCAATTTACAAACAATGCCATACAATTCATGGCGCCTCACAGCCCACTTGCGCTATCTACATCTTTGACAGCTTTAGGGCACAGAGCAAGTGTTTTCTAGTAAGGCCTTGTAATGGCAAGAAGCAGATAGCGTGAGGGGATAAGCTACGTCATTTGTCAAGGTACACATGTTATATGGCTGTCTAATGTTCATAGAGTAATTCTAGGGCGAACTACAGAGCGGTCACCTAGTTCTGGAACGCCGTCACATGACGGCTTCCCGTGATTGCGCCCACTGAATGGTACGGGCAGTGCACCCTGTGATCGTAGTGTCCTCCGGACACTGCTGATCAGAGATTGAGGTAAAGAGCCAATCAGTGGTTCTTTATCACATGATCAGCTAAGTCCAATCACAGCTGATCACGGAGGTAAACAGAAGCTGGTTATCGGCAGTCCTTTCCTATGCTGACTGCCTGAGGAGAGGAGATGAGAAACGATATGATTATCAGTGCAGTCCCACCAGTGCTGCCAATCTTTGCCCACCAGTGCTGCCAATCAGTTCCAACCAGTGCCGCCTCATCAGTGCAGCCTATCAGTGCCCATCAATGTCCATCAGTGTCACCTCATCAGTGCCAATCAGTGCAGCCTCATCAGCGCACATCAGTGAAAGAGAAGATTTACCTATTTGCAAAATTGTATAACAGACTATGAAAAAGTTTTTTTCCCCCAAAATTTTCTTTAGCATAAAATAAAAAACCCAGTGGTGATTAAATACCACCAACAGAAAGCTCTATTTGTGTGAAAAAATGATAAAACTTTAGTTTGGGTACAGTATAGCATAACCGCGCAATTGTCATTCAAAGTGCGACAGCGCTGAAAGCTGGCCTGGGCTGGAAGCGGGTAAATGTGCCCAGTAGGCTAGTGGTTAAAGTAGAACTAAACTCTCTCAATCAGCATTAACTATTATTAAAGTGGTTGTATCCCCCTTTCAAAAAAAAAAAAAAAAATTACCTGCAAGGCAAAGGCATAATGAGCTAGTATGCACCACATACTAGCTTATTATGAAATACTTACCACAGAACGAAGCTCCGACAGGGTCGCCCCGTCCCTGAAGAGGAAGCTTCCATCTTCTCTCTGTGGATCCTTCTGAGTTAACGGCTCCGACGCTGTGAGTGGCCGGAGCCGCAAAATGTCACTCTTACGCATGCACGTGGGAGCCCGACTTTACGGCGGACTTTCCGGTGCTATGCGCTGGGCCTTCGCCGGGACATCATGGCGCATGTGAGATATTCATTTTATCTACAGGTAAGTCTTAGTATAGGCTTACCTGTAGGTAAAAACGTCATTTAAGGTGATACAACCACTTTAACCACACTGCTAGCATTAGTAAATAGATAATAAAATATTTTATGTTTACTTGCTTTAAACTTTTTTTTTTTACATTTCTTTAGTTGCTTCCTGATTTTTGGCCTAGACCAAAATGAAGTCATACATCCCAGGAGTTTTCATGGGCATGTTTTTTTATCTTCTATCTGGAGGAGAGTCTTTCTCGGCTAAGCACACCCTCCTGCCTGCATGCCTGAGCTCAGGGCAGATGGACTCCAGGGAATAAATGCTTCATGATCATCTGCCCTTGCACAAGGTGGCTTATTATCATTTTCTTAAAACCCAATAAATACAAAGTCATAAAAAAGATAACAGGATGAAGGAGCACAGGACTGTTGTGTGCCCCTAGCCCATTGTACATAATTACAAGTGATATCAAAGTCTTTAACCACTTCAGCCCCGGAAGGATTTCCAGCTTTAGGACCGGAGCCCTTTTTTGCGATTCGGCACTGCGTCGCTTTAACTGAAAATTGCGCGGTCGTGCGACGTTGTACCCAAACGAAATTTGCGTCCTTTTTTTCCCACAAACAGAGCTTTCTTTTGGTGGTATTTGATCACCTCTGCGTCATTTCTGATCGCCGCTTTAAACAAAAGAAGAGCGACAATTTTGCAAAAAAAAAAAAAATTTCTTACTTTTTGCTAGAATACAAATAAAAAAAAAATACAAAAAAACATTTTTTTTCACCGTTTTTGGCCGATTTATATTCTTCCTCATATTTGCGATAAAAAAATCGCAATCGGCGTTTATTGATTGGTTTGCGCAAAAGTGGTCGCGTTTACGGATGATGAGAATTCATTTTTGCGTTTTTTTTGTTTTTTTTTTACTAGTAATGGCGGCGATCTGCGATTTTTAGCGGTACTGCGATATTTCAGCGGACATGTCGGACCATTTTGACACTTTTTTGGGACCATTGTAGCGTCATGGCGATTTTTAGCGTCTAGCGGCGGTAATGATCATTTTTTTTTTGTTTTTTTTGCGTTTTTACTTAAGAGTAGTAGGCATTTGCGCTGGTGAAAACGCGTTTGGTTAGTTATTTGCGGCTAACGCTAAAAAAATAGCGTTTATACTCCTTCTTATATTTAGCCGGTTTTTGCCACTTTTTTTTACAAAAAAACATAAAAAAAAAATAAACATAAGATCGTTTTTCATTCTTTAAAAAAAAAAAAAACGTTTTAACAGCGAGAAGAAAACAAATTTCGCCGCTAGTCTTTACTGCGTCTCCACTAGTTTATGGTGGTTTTCTTTCGAGACAAACACCCTTTTTTTCCTGCGTTTAAAGCAAACCCATGTTGCAGCGTGCTGGCGCGTTAAAAGTCAATTTCGCTGCGTCACGGCTTAGCGTTTTTTC
>BLSH010552221.1:404602-476342 GCA_018402905.1 Glandirana rugosa | reverse complement strand
GCTTGCCTGTAGGCAAGACACACTTGTCTTTGTACTCCTCACCTGGTTGCCATCTGAACCAAATAATTTTATCTTGGTCTCATCAGACCACAGGACATGGTTCCAGTAATCCATGTCCTTAATCTGTTTGTCTTCAGCAAACTGTTTGCAGGCTTTCTTGTGCATCATCTTTAGAAGAGGCTTCCTTCTGAGATGACAGCCATGCAGACCAATTTGATGCAGTGTGTAGTGTACGGTCTGAGCTCTGACAGGCTGACCCCCCACCCCTTCAATCTCTACAGCAATGCTGGCAGCACTCATACGTCTATTTCCCAAAGACAACCTCTGGGTATGATGCTGAGCACCTGCACTCAACTTCTTTGGTCGACCATGGAGAGGCCTGTTCTGAGTGGAACCTGTCCTGTTAAACCGCTGTATGGTCTTGGCCACCATGCTGCAGCTCAGTTTCAGGGTTTTGGCAATCTTCTTATAGCCTAGGCCATATTTATGTAGAGCAACAATTCTTTTTTTCAGATCCTCAGAGAGTTCTTTGCCATGAGATGCCATGTTGAACTTCAAGTGACCAGTATGAGAGTGAGAGCGATAACATCAAATTTAACACACCTGCTCCCCATTCACACCTGAAACCTTGTCACACTAACGAGTCACGTGACACCGGGGAGGGAAAATGGCTAATTGGCCCCAATTTGGACATTTTCACTTAGGGGTGTACTCACTTTTGTTGGCAGCAGTTTAGACATTAATGGCGTGTCATTTCTTCAGTGTTGTCACATGAAAAGTTTTAATAAAATATTTACAAAAATGTGAGGGGTGTACTCACTTTTATGAGATACTGTACATTACTAGGGCAATCTATACATCTTTGAATTACGATTGTTGTAACTGACTGTTGGAGACATGCTAATAAGTAAACCTTCAATAACCTTGATGTCTATCTTTTCAAACACTGCATCCCACTGAAGGAAGACCTGTAAACAGAACTGCATCACAAAACTCTACCCAACAAGTTTTAGGTGGTCCCACCGAAGGGTTAAAATGATCCCCAAATCATATCTTCAAATCTCTGTGTGGCATTGACACATTCTGAATTTATTTCATGCATATCATCAGGTAGACAATCTGAAAATGAGTTAATAGTGATTATCAGACAGTCATTGATTTTGTTTTTTGGAAGGATAAAACCTAATCTCATGGGATAATCAAGGATTCTGGAATTGATACCCATATGTGGGGCAGTCACATCAAGTTGTCAATGCTGCTTTCACCATATTTTTCTAGACAGTACTGTTGTTTTGGGTGGTGAAATCCCAGGGAGCAATGATTACACATAAACCACCTGCTTATCGAAATGCACTTTTAGAGATATAACAGAACTCTTTGAATATACGTAAAGTTTTCCGGATCCACATAGTTCTAGCAGTTCCTAAGATGTAGAAAAGGTAAAAAATAATAATAATATAAAAACAGCATGCCTGCATGGCTTCCCTGAATGCTTTGTGCAGAGGGCAGATGTTAATCATACAAAAACACATGAAACCTGGCATCCCTTGATTCCCTATAGATGTGAATCCATTTTCATTTGCCATTGTTTGGTGTAGTCCACATTAGACAGTATATGATTTTCAGTACAAATGGGAAAATGTAGTTTTTCAGATACTGGATTGCCAGAATCCATACCCTTCATCTCTCCAAAGAGAAGCTTTGATTTATATGCCAACTAACAAATGATTGCAGTTGTTGAGGACTTACACCTTGGCAATGCAGATCCATTGACAGTAATTTTATCACAGGACAATCTGCTTAGAAATATTTCCAGATGAGTGCTATCTCCCTGCCCTCCTCCTCCTTGCACCGTTTAGGAGATATTCTCTGTATCGCATGTGCTGATGACGTCGACAGGGCCGTTCACTAAGTGTGCCGCAAACGACGGCTCCCGCGTTTATGTGCGGGAGTAACGTCAGCACGGCTCTGGTCAATCACAGCGCTGGAGCCCTGCTGTGATTGGCCGGAACCTGGAAGCAGTATGTCGCCGGTCACAGGTGTTCGGGGACCACTGCAACAGCTTAGTTCCAAGGTAAGAATTTCATAATGAGCTATGCAATGCATACTAGCTCATTACGCCTTTGTCTTGCAGGGTTTTTTTTCTCAGGGAGTTTACAACCACTTTAACATAGTGTAGTCTCTTTTAGACCCAGCAGGTGGAGCTTTAGGCTCCCTTTCACATAATTTTCTCTACATATTTCTAAAAAAAAAAAAAAGAAAAAAGCCTGTTGTTAACAGGCTCCATAGCTCAAACTGCAATTTATACACAGGTGCAGTAACAAGGCCATTGCCACTGCTATGCTGTCAATTTAGCAAACCAACAGCATTATCCTCTTCAAGTGTTATGTGTTCCTTTATAAAAAACAGCCACTTTTCTTTCAACTCTCTGCTACATAGATCCAGGGGTGGACTGGGCAGGGAGCCATTTGATGACCTAAAACCCCACCATCCATTGTCTCTGTGGAATTTCAGATCACTGTGGATGATGCAGACCTCAATCAGAGGTACCTGCAGGGACTAACATGTCCTCACCTGACCTGCAATCACCACATTGGGCAGAGAAGATCCCCACTACTGCCCCTCCTTAGGTACTCTGGAAGACTTGGTGTAATACAGAGCAACACAAAAGAAGTCAGTAGTGCCCCCCCCCCCTTCCCTACACATTGCTAGTGCATGAGAGCAGGCAGCAGGGAATTAGTTGTAATATCTGCTTGGGGGGTCTGTCAGGGCTGGGCTCTTGCTACTTAATGAGCAGATATTTTTTTCAGTGCTGAGAAGCTGCTCAGCTGTCAGTTAGTTACCAGCCACTTGTTGTTACCACAGTAACTCTTCTGGTTACCATTAAGCTGCCTCTTTAGTCCAGCCTACAGCCAGACCTTTTTTTGCTATTTAAGCAGCTTAGCTCATTTCCTCCTTGCCCTCACATGGTTTATGATCTCTAAGTGCATTCCTTCCTGTGCTCCTGTGTCTGACTTGGCCTGGCTGGCTTCCCTTCCGATTCCTGTTCCTGATTTTGCTCCTGACTACGTTGACTTCTGGTTTCGTGACCCCAGCTCATCTGATTCCCCCCGTTCTGGCATCCCAACCCTGGCTTCTGTTTTTTACTACATTCCTGACCTGTGTTATTTTGTCATCTCATTAAAGGTGTGATTTTAACTGCACTTTCTGTCTCCGTCTGTTTTATGGTACCTGGCAGGGTCATGCTCAGCTGCCAAGCTGCATATCCCTCCCCACCACTGGACTGGAAACCCCTCCTGGTTGCAGGCTCTCTGCAGCTCTCATATTGGTAAACTTCTCACATAGGGGAAAAAGGAGGCTGCAGGAGATGAAGAGAAGAGGCTGCAGGAGACTGTCTGCATTTGGGAGCCTGAGCACAAGGGATAATGAATAAAGACATGTAGGAGAGATGTTGTCACTCACATACATTCATCCTTAGTCACCTTGCCCTGCAACTCCCTGACATACATCCCTACCAAGCCACCTCACTGGCACACATCCCTCCCTCAACACAGCACCCCAGATGGAACATTCCTGCCTTCCCCTCATTGACATTCATGACCCCTTTAACTTCTCTAAATCACCCCATCATACTTCTCTCTGTTCGCCAACCCTAACCTATAGCGGATATCAAAAGTCAACACACCCCTGTTAAAATATCAGGTTTCTGTGATGTAAAAAAATGAGACAAAGATAAATTATTTCAGATTTTTACCCGCCTTTAATGTGACCTATAAACTGTACAACTCAATCGAAAAACAAGCTGAAATCTTTTTTTGGGGAGGGGGGGGAGTAAAAATAAAAAACTAAAATAATGTGGTTGCATAAGTGTGCACACCCTCTTATAAATGGGGATGTAACTGTGTTCACAATTAAGCAATCACATTCAAAATCATGTTAAATAGGAGTCAGTACACACCTGCCATCATTTGCCTCTGATCAACCCCAAATAAAATTCAGCTGTTCTAGTAGGTCTTTCCTGACATTTTCTTAGTCACATCCCACAGCAAAAGCCATGGTCCGCAGAGAGTTCCCAAAGCATTAGAGGGATCTCATTATAAAAAGGTGTCAGTCAGGAGAAGAGTACAAAAAGAATTTCCAAGGCATTAGATATACCATGGAACAAAGTGAAGACAGTCATCAAGTGGAGAAAATATGGCACAACAGTGACATTACCAAGAACTGGACGTCCCTCCAAAAATTGATGAAAAGACAAGAAGAAACTGGTCAGAGAGGCTGCCAAGAGGCCTACAGCAACATTAAAGGAGCTTTAGGAATATCTGGCAAGTACTGGCTGTGTGGTACATGTGACAACAATCTCCCGTATTCTTCATATGTCTGGGCTTTGGGTAGAGTGGCAAGACGGAAGCCTTTCTTACCAAGAAAAACATCCAAGTCCAGCTAAATTTTGCAAAAACACATCTGAAGTCTCCCAAAAACATGTGGAAAAATGTGTTATGGTCTGATGAAACCAAGATATGTTTGGTGCAAAAACAATACTGCACATCACCAAAAGTATACCATACCCACCGTGAAGCATGGTGGTGGCAGCATCATGCTGTGGGGCTGTTTTTCTTCAGCTGGAACAAGGGTCTTAATCAAGGTAGAGGGAGTTATGAACATTTCCAAATACCAGTCAATATTGGCACAAAACCTTCAGGCTTCTGCTAGAAAGCTGAACATGAAGAGGAACTTCAGCTTTCAGCATGACAACGACCCAAAGCATACATCCAAATCAATAAAGGAATGGCTTCACCAGAATAAGATTAAAGTTTTGGAATGGCCTAGCCAGAGCCTAGACCTGAATCTGTGGGGTGATCTGAAGAGGGCTGTGCACAGGAGATGCCATCACAATCTGACAGAGTGGGAATGTTTTTGCAAAGAAGAGTGGGCAAATATTGCCAAGTCAAGATGTGCCATGCTGATAGACTCATACCCAAAAAGACTGGGTGCTGTAATAAAACCAATAGGTGCTTCAACAAAGTATTAGTTTAAGGGTGTGCACACTTATGCAACCATATCATTTTATTTTTTTTTATTTTTACTTCCCTCCACCTAAAAGATTTCAGTTTGTTGTTCAACTGAGTTGTACAGTTTATAGGTCCCAGTAAAGGTGAAAAGGTTCTGAAATTATTTATCTGTGTCTCATTTTTTACATCACAGAAACCTGACCTTTTAACAGGGGTGCATAGACTTTTTATGTCCACTGTATATCACCTCTATTTATCCTTCCATCACAGCTGACCTCTCCCCACCAGTCTACATTCCCCACTCAATCACAGCCCAATGCTTCCCTAATCACAGCTAACGTCACTTTGCCAAGGTCTGTTAATTCCTCCAATAACATCTCACTACTGTACGACAGTCCATATTACCCCCTACTAGAGCTGCACGGTTCTGGATAAAATGAGAATCACAATGTTTCTGCTTAGAAGATCACAATTCTCGTCGTAACATCATCTTTTACATTATACATTACTGTTTAGCTTTTTGTTTCAAATTAATTGAAATTGATTTTTTCCCAAAAAATTGTGTTTGAAAGGCCGTTGCGCAAATACATTGACATAAAATATTGCAATGACCACCATTTTATTCTCTAGGGTCTCTGCTAAAAAGTATATATAATGTTTGGGGGTTCTAAGTAATATTCTAGCAAAAATTACTGATTTTAACTTGTGTCAGAAAAAGATTTAGTCTTTAAGTCGTTACACTGCCCCCATTTACAGACCGAAGTTCATCATTTTGATCTAAAAGGACCAAATGATACAATGTTTCTTTTTTATCTCTCAGCGCTGAACAATGTTGTGACAAATTTGCTGGTTTTCTTTTTTTTTTCTTTGACAGCTGTGAGCAGAGAACGACTCTGCACCTGTTACATGAATCGTGGAAATGACAGATTAAGGCACAGTTCCACCCACAAAACAATCTTTATATCTTTAAAATTCTAAAATCAATATCAACAACATTTGGGCAAAAAACATTTTTTTACTCACTGTAAGTGCTTTTTTTGCTATGGGGTCCCCTGTATTCTGCCACTTCCGGGTCCACGGCGCTCTGCGTCATTTCCTGTCTTGCTGTGCTCCTGGGAGATGTGAGTCATCATTTCCCAGGAGTCAGTGGGCAGCACGAGATACACTATCAGCGATACGCCCGGAGATCCAATGCGCACGCGTGAGATCGAGAGGTGCATGCTGGGTAACCAGCATGCACCTTATCCTGGGTAAAGGGATCGAGCGGGCTTCACATGCCCACAATTAACATGGATGCATACAAAATAAGGCAAGAAGAGAAAAAAAATATGCATGCGATCGGGATGGGAATATATAAAGGCGTTTATATTATCTACACAGGCAGAGGGGATGCCAGGAAAAAAAATGTGGGTGGAACACTGCTAGGGCCAGTTCACACCACAAAAATGCACTCTGGATACGTTTCGGATCACTTATTGCTTACAGTTCACACCACACAAAGTTCTGGTGCGTTTTTGACACGTTTTGCTATGATCCAGTACAGTTCTGTGCATAAAAATGCAGCATGCTCTACATTTTTTCTGCACCGGAAACTGACTGGAAACTGACTGGAACGGACTGCACTGGTGTAAACTAGAGCCATTGCAATACATGGAAAACACTGTGCATGCATTTTTAGTGCAGAAAAAAAAGCGCATGGAACTGCATCTGGTGTGAACTAGCACTAAGATCGTGAGGGGGGGTTGAATGGAGATCGCGATTTTTTAACGACTTTTACCCCCTACTAATCAAACACCTCTAACCTCTCTTCTCAGTAACCTTCAAACACTACGCCTTATGTCTTTTAAAGCGGAGTTCCACCCAAAGCTGTAACTTCCGCCTTAAGGGAAGGGGAATGGCATGTCATTTTCTTTGGGGGGGTGGGAACCCTGTTTTACCCCCTTCCTGACCAGAGCACTGCATCACTTTAACTGACAATTTTGTGGTCGTGGGACGTTGTACCCACACAAAATTGGCATCCTTTCTTTCCCACAAACAGAGCTTTCTCTTGGTGGTATTTGATCACCTCTGGGGTTTTTATTTTTTGCACTACAAACAAACAAAGAGCGACAATTTTGAAAAAAACAGTTTTTACTTTCTGCTGTAATACATATCCAAAAAATAAAAAAAATAATTTATTCATCAGTTTAGGCTGATATATATTCTTCCACATATTTTTGGTGGAAAAAAAATCACAATATGTGTATATTGATTGGGTTGGGCAAAAGTTATCACCTCTACAAACTATGGGAATACAATTATGGCATTTTGCGATCTGCAAATTTTATCAGGACTGTGACATTGTGGCGGACAGATTGGACACTTTTGACACTTTTTTTGGGACCAATGACATTTATACAGCGATCAGAGCTTTAAATAGCCACTGATAACTGTATAAATGTCATTTGCAGGGAAGGGGTTAAACTCTACGGGGCGATCAAGGGGTTAAGTGTGTTCCCTCACTGTATTCTAACTGTGTGAGGGCTGGGCTGGCAGGGAAATGACAGATCTGACTGTTCCCAATCACTGGAAACTGTAGATCACTGTCATGTCCCCTGACAGAACGGGGATCCGTCGTGTTTGCATCAGCAGATCCCAGTTCTTCCTTTGTAGTAGGCGATCGCAGGTCGCTGGCGGACATCGAGTCCACCCGACAAGTGGGCATGTGGGGGGGGGGGGGGATACAAACACATCTAAGGAGTAGGGGAGAAAAGAGCGTGAGGTGAGAAACAGAAAAGAAATAGAGGAAGAAAGAACAAGATCGGAAGAGTCTGAAGCTGGGGTTAGGGGAGAGAAAAAAAAGTGTATCCCAAGCAATCTAGGCATGTACACAGGCATGGGTTCCTGTGCCAGGGAATAGAAGGAGTAATGATACTTTTTAATATCTTTATAAATGATATAGGGTCTGGGATTAAAAGTACCATTTCAGTGTTTGCAGAGGACACCAAGCTATGCAGTGGAATAACGTCCTTGCAGGATGTCTCCAACTTACATTCTGACCTTGATGTACTGTTTAATTGGGTAACTACTGCAGCCCCTCTCAACCTTTTTAACACAGAGCAACCCTTGAAATACCTTTCCGGTCTCAAGGAACCCCTGCTAAAAATGATTATATCTACAATTCATGATACATTAGTGTGATGTTCAGTGAGAACAACGCTCCTACACTTGTGGTCATTGGGAAGAATGACCTCCTTACAGGTAGCTGAAAAGCTAAAAAAGGATCTGGAGGAACCCTAGAGTTTCATGGAACCCTGGTTGAGAAACCCTGAACTACAATATAAATACATAAGTGGTCCATAGTGTGAACTTGGTGTTGAGTTATTCACTTTAAGGTCATCACAGTGGACAAGGAGGCACCCTTTATATCTGGAGGAAAAAAGATTTAATCTCCAAATACGTGAAAAGCTTCTTCACAGTAAGTGCTGTGAAAATGTAGAATAGACTCCCTCAACGGATGGTTCTGTCCAGCTCAATAGGTTGCTTTAAAAAAGGAAAATTCTTTCCTAAATATACATAATATAACTAGATACTAATATTTATAGGTAACGTTGATCCAGAAAATATCCGATTCCCTCTTGGGGAATCAAGAAGGAATTTTACCCCTGCTGGAGCAAATTACATCATGCTGGGGTTTTTTTGTCTTCCTCTGGATCAACTGTGTATATAGGATTGTAATTTTGTTTTCCTTATTGGTTGGACTAGATGGACTTGTGTCTTTTTTGCCCAGATTAACTATATAATTTTTAAGTGTACACTGTTTTTATTAATAAACTTGTGTGATTTACTTCATTATGGAACGTTTTGTGCTGCTCTCGTGTTTGCACTTTAAATATGCGGCCACATTAACATTGAAGCCAAATCTTTTATTTATATCAATTCAGAGAATTCCAGGCATGGTCTTACTGATTGGGTAACACTGAGATGATATAAATAGTTTGACTTTTATTTTGTTTCTTAGTTTTTTTTTTCATTATAAAACCGTTTTCTTTATTTTTTTGATTTAATAATTTAAAAAATATTAATACCCTTTTTTCCAACAGAAAACAGGGTTCAAATATTTGCCTCATTTTTTTGGTTTGAAGTCTTATGCCTGACAGAAGGTAAAAATTCTCCATACTGGGTGGGCCGATTGTCCCTTCTGCTGCGGAATGCCGTGTTCCACACATAGAGTGTACATGGAGACTCTCTCCGCTTTAAGCGCCCCTGTGTCAACATCAGTACTTTTCTCCTGTCCCCTCGGCCTGGAGCTGTCACAGTGCAGGGATGTATAAATCATGTTTAGGTTATTCCCCTGACAATGACACTAAAAAAAGCCTTTTTCGTAAAGTAGTGGGTTACCTGTCAGCTGAACCCAGCAGGTAACATGACAAATTACAGCCAATAAAACAACATTTTTCAAACGCTGACACCAACCTCTAATTTATCTCTTCAATAAATGGGCTGCGGTGCGACGGGGTAACAGATATATCTGCAGGCACTTATTAACAAACCGCAAATGAATTTGCATTATTAATTTTTAATGAAATAACTTCTTTTCGGCTTGGCAGTTTCTTTATCAGCAGTCAGGATTCTGCAGCATTATTTATTAAAAATATTCAATTTATTTTTAATGCTGTGTTTTAATTGTTTGTTGAACTGGCAAATAAAGAGGGAGGGTAAATCATTTGTTTAAAAGCAGGATACTTAAAGGGAATCTAAGCCATTAGCAAATCTTTATATTGTTTTTTTTTTTGCAATTTTATGTTTTCTTTTTGATTTTCTAATATGAACTAATGTGTGTGTTATTGTTACTATTCGAGTGCAAACTGTCAGAAGTGACTTCTTGACTGGCACATATGTTGTTAGTAAGATTAGGTAGTGAATATAACAAGAGAAGGTAGAAATATTCTAAAATAAAAAAAAAGTGGGGGGGATAAAATTACCCAAAACACACCGGAAAGATGTTAATAAATGATCACCTAGCAATATTCTTGCTTGCCTACTCATCATACAGAAATACACTTTTATATTGCATGAGTGTGTATGTCTGTGCTCTGCAGTCACTCCTGGGGCTGGTCTTACCACAATGGAATATTACTCTATCACTCAGATTTGCATGTTCAGATCAGCCAAATGTGCATGTTTTTGCTTGCGGTAGGTGGAGAAATGCTGGCCATCCAATGTGTAAAAGTCAGCAGGCAGTCATGAACATTGTAACCATAACCTTAGCCTATTGTAATTAGTAGGATCGGCAGCAATCATCTTTTTACTGGTACCTTATAGCAGTGTTTCTCAACCTTTTTTCAGTCAAGCCATCCTTTAAAATTATGGACAATCTCAAGGCACCCTCCAAAATTATGGACTGTCTTGAGGTGCCCCAAAACTTATGGAGAGAGGCAAGGGAGGGTCAAACAAGGATGATATGCAGGCAACTGACATCCTCCTTATCAACTGGTGATGTCATTGGTTGTTAGTAGGTTGGCAGTTGGAGGGTTGTAATGCTGCACAATGAAAACCCGTGGCTTTGTGTAACTAAAAGGCAGGGTTCATCCACACACCGGCTTGTAGACAGGCTTGGGGCATTTTTTAGAACTTTTGCCAAGGCACTCCTAAAGAAACCTCAAGACACCCCGGTGTGCCTGGGCACCCTGGTTGAAAAAGGCTGCCTTATAGTATGTCTGAGCTGATCAATTGTATCAAAGCATTTAGCAGCTTACTGATCAGTACAAGATCAACTACTTTTGAGAACAGTTTTATTTACAGTGGACCTTTCAGTGATTTTAATATTACAGTGCCTTGAAAAAGTATAAATACCCCTTGAAATATTCCACATTTTGTCATGTTACAACCAAAAAAACGTAAATGTATTTTATTGGGATTTTATGTGATAGATCAACACAAAGTGGTACATCATTTTGAAGTGGATGGAAAATGATAAATGGTTTTCAAATTTTTTTACAAATAAATATGTGAAAAGTCTGGCCCTAAGTCAATACTTTGTAAATTCACCTTTCATCCAGCTTTGCACATCTAGAGAGTGACATTTTTGCCCATTCTTCTTTGCAAAATAGCTCAAACTCCATGAGATTGGGTGGAGAGCATCTGTGAACAGCAATTTTCAAGTCTTGCCACAGACTCTCAATTGGATTTCAGTTTGGACTTTGGGCCATTCTAACACATGAATATGCTTTGATCTAAGCCATTCCATTGTAGCTCTGTCTGTCTATTCAGAGTCGTTATCCTTCTGGAAGGTGAACCTCCACCCCAGTCTTAAGTCTTTTGCAGACTCTAAGGCTGCTTTCACACTGGAGCGTTTTACAGACGCTATTTAGCTAAAAATAGCGCCTGTAAAGCACCATAAAAGTCCCCCCCAATCCACCCCAATGTGAAAGCCCTGAGTGCTAGCAGGACGTTACAAAAAGTCCTGCAAGCAGCATCTTTGGGGCGGTGAGGGGAGCCGTAATATACCACTCCTCTACCGCCCCTGCCATTGAAATGCATGGTAAGCGCTGCCGAAGCGGCTGCACACCGCCTCGGTAAGGCTGAGCGCCGGCACTTTTAACCCCTTTTTAACCCCTTGTGGGGGGTTAAAAGCACGGCGCTTCCGCCCGCATAGCGGAGCCCTATCGCTGGTAAAACTCTGCTAAATCTAGCGGGGTTTACCGCGACCACGGGTCCCGTTCCAGTGTGAAAGTAGCCTAACAGGTTTTCTTCTAAGATTGCCCTGTATTTATCTCCATCCATCTTCCCATCAACTCTGACCAGCTTCCCTGTCCCTGCTGAAGAAAAGCATCCCCACAACATGATGCTGCCACCATCCTGTTTCACGGTGGGGATGGTGTGTTCATGGTGATGTGCAGTGTTAGTTTTCCACCACAAAAATAGCGTTTTGCATTTAGGCCAAAAAGTTCAATATTGGTCTCATCTGACCAGAGCACTTACTTTCACGTTTGCTGTGTTCCCCACATGGCTTCTCGCAAATGGCAAACGGGACTTCTTATGGCTTTCTTTCAACAATGGCTTTCTTCTTGCCACTCTTCCATAAAGGGCAGATTTGTGGAGTGCACGACTAATAGTTGTCCTGTGGACAGATTCTCCCACCTGAGCTGTGGATCTCTGCAGATCATCCAGTTACCATGGACCTCTTGGCTGCTTCTCTGATTAACGATCTCCTTGCCCGGCCTGTCAGTTTAGGTGGACGGCCATGTCTTGGTAGGTTTGCAGTTGTGCCATACTCTTTCCATTTTCGGATGATGGACTGAACAGTGCTCCATGAAATGTTTAAATCTTGGGATATTTTTTTATAACCTAACCCTGCTTTAAACTTCTCCACAACTTTATCCCTGACCCGTCTGGTGTGTTCCTTGGCATTCATAATGCTGTTCGTTCATTAAGGTTCTCTAAAAAATCTCTGAGGGCTTAACAGAACAGCTGTATTTATACTGAGATTACATTACACACAGGTGGACTCTATTTACTAATTAGGTGACTTCTGAAGGCAATTGGTTCCACTAGGTTTTAATTAGGGGTATCAGAGTAGGTAAATAGAAATGCACGCCATACTTTTCAGATATTTATTTGTAAAAAATGTTAAAAACCATTTATCATTTTCCTTCCACTTTACAATTATGTGCCACTTTGTGTTGGTCTATTACATAAAATCCCAATAAAATACATTTACGTTTTTGGATGTAACATGACAAAATGTGGAAAATTTCAATGGGTATGAATACTTTTTCAAGGCACTGTAAATTCCTGACATGGCTCAATATGAAGCAATAGTATCATTTTCATAAAAGCTTTACCATTTATCATAAAAAAGCAGTCTTAAAGTGGTCCTAAGGGCTGAAGGTTTTTTTTTTTACCTTCATGCATTCTATGCGTGAAGATAAAAAACCTTCTGTGTGCAGCCCCCCCCCCCCCAATCCTTGCCTGAGCTCCCTCTGATCCAGCGATGTTCATGATAGCCCCGTGAACCGATAGCCAGTGAACCAGTGAGAAGATAGTGGGAGGGCTTATGGACGCATAGAGCTGTGGCTCAGGAGTGAGCATGTAGCGGTGCCCCCAGGGCAAGCGGCTTTCTCTATGGGCACTGCTCGAGGGGGAAGAGTCAGGAGCGTCGATTGGGGTCTCGAAAAGAAGATGATTGAAGCTGCTCTGTGCAAGGCTACTTCACAGAGCAGGTAAGTATAACATGTTTGTTATTAAAAAAAAACAAAAAAACTTGCCATGTAAGTTTGATTGTCAATTCCTGGTTATTTGGGTTGACTGGATGCCACCCGTTCATTTGAATTAAGTTTTGCCTGAAACCCTTGGGTGCCTACCTCCCCCTCCTTTCCCGACCACTCTTTGGCTCTGCTCTCTTTTCCCCTCCTGTTTCTTCTCTTTGATAGTTACTGTTCTGTACCGGGTATCATTTTATGGAAACATCTTTTGTGATAAACTGTATATATCTCAATACTGTTATAATGTTCCGTCTCAGATACTATTTGCTGTAACCCACCACTGCAATTGTAATTCTTGAAAACCTTTCTTTAACAAACATATTGAATGAGAAAAATAACAGTCCAGTCTGAGATGAGGTCATCAGTCAACTGCAGCCAAGAAGAAGCACTGTAAACTTTGTAGCAAGTCGCAGAAAGGCTGTAGAATGGGGCTGATCTGTTAATGACAATTGTAAACATTGCCATTGTGTCATTTGAAAGCCAGCATCTTAGTAGTAGCTACTTACCCTGGATGATGCCTGAATAAAGATGGCACCATCCTTCTAGAGAGAAAAACAAATGAAGGCTTTGTCAGGGAGAGCACTGTAATCTGAGAGAGGTAATAAATACATGTAAAAGTAGCACTTACTTAGCATGCATGCACTCACCATGAAAAAGTATGTCTGGTGCTTAGTTCCACTGTAAATGGGTCTTGGGTAAAGTAGTACGGTCAAGGTCATTACTGTTTCCTCAAATGCAAATGTTCACCAAATGCTGTTACATGAATGGTTACATTAAACAAAAAAAACATAAAAGTGCTGTAAGTGCTGATAAAGTGACTAGTTAAGTTTCTAAAACCCCATTACCACCATCACTTGGCAGCTTTCACACAGTAATCACAAATGTTATGTGACTTTGTTTCTCCACTACTATAATACTGTTTACTCATTATACACATAACTCACACAAAATGACCATTAATATGCTAAGTTATTGGCTTGGAAACTGATGTTGTAAAGTCCTGACAAAAAAATGTTTTACACAGTTGTGGATAGAGTGGAAAAATGTAAGGCCCCTTTCACACTGCCGCGACTTCAAAGCTGCAAGATTTTGCCGCAATTTTACAACGATTTTGACGTGATTTTCCATGATTTTGCCGCTAATTCAGGGAATGCCTGTGTAAACTTGAGGTCCATGGACATCAACTTGCATCAAAGTCAGACCAAAGTAATGCAGGGACTACTTTGAAGTTGGTGCGACTTGAAGTCACACAGATATGAATGGTACTCACTGGAAATCATGGGGTACGACTTGTCGCACAAGTGTGAAAGGGGCCTTAGAGTACCGTCCAGTTTTTATTGCTATCAATGGCTGAGAGTACTGAATGAAGTGTTCTGGCAGGGGGACGTCACCCTGTCAGAACACAATAGAACAGAAAGGGAGATTGATGTACTAACATTGGATAGTTAGTACAGCAGCTCCGACCTAAGCTGACAGTTTTATTTCGTTCAGCCCTGCTGGGTTGAACGGAAAAAAAAACTACTAGTGTGCACTTTACTAGGCTTAAAGTGTTACTAAACCCAGTAATATGAAAATAGTTTCAGTCTGCCTGAGTGCTGAGTGTTCAGGTAGGAGGCGATTTCCACTACAGCCTGTGTCCTCATGCTGTTAGGAGAGGCGGATCATCCATCAATGAAGATGTGACATCCGACCCACTGTGTTCTTTTTTAGTTACTGGGCTGTCATTTAAGATCTGTATACACGCCCACATGTGTGATGTCAATATCATGTGACCTGAAAATCTCAGCTCAACAAGGAAATGCTCTCTCCAGCAATAGAGACCAAACTGAGCATGTGCAGAAGGACTACTCTGACTGTGTCTTATCTGGACTTGCCAAGAGAGACCCTGCAGGAGGGAAGGATCTATGTATACAGGATCAAAGAGCCTTTTTACACAATACAGAGGATTAACCCCTTAAGTTCCACAGTGAGTATAACAGGTATGCTATTCTGCATATACAGACAGATTTTACTGTTGTGGGTTTAGTAACACTTTAACCTTGAGGTTCCAATCAGATCCACTTGAAAAAAGGGACTCACGTGAAAGTACAGAATTGCGGGACGCCTGTCGCCCAAAAGAAGTCCTGGAACTGCTTTTGGGCGACGGGCGTCCCACTATCCTGTATGCATGACTTTACAAAGTTACGTTGGGCGACAATCACGGCAAAATCGTGCCGCGATTGGGTTACCATTGAAAGTAACAAAAGCGATTCAGAATCACGGGCAGAATCGCAGCAAATTCCACCCGTGATCCAGAATGCCCTGGTGTGAATGGAGCCTTACAGAGCCCTGCATAGCAGTAAAAGCCACAACAGGAGTTCTAAACTTTCTCCACTCTATTCAAACCAAGTAAAAATTTTATTTTGGCTTGGCATACACCTATGGATAAAATGGTTAGAGGCCAAATAAAAAGGACTTTGGTACAGTTTACACTTGTACCCAGAGATCACCCATCATCTGTGCACTCAAGATTCAAAGTAGAAGAAAACAGCTACAGCTACATGTACAGTATATATATGGTATGTACATTTCAAAATGAAATAACTTTGGAAAACAGCACAGCTCCTTTAGGCTAAAGAATTTAAAGTGGATGTAAAACCGATTCATAAAATTTGAGCTGGGCACATAGATCTGCAGTGTTTTCTCATCTCTCTCCAAAGCACGATGTCCTATATCAGGCTCTTGCTCCGTAGCTCTGTTATCAGCCTGATAAGTTCTCACATGTTCTCCGAGACAGGAGATAGAAGTGTGTGTCGGGGGAGGTTGCTATAAATAGATTAGCAGTCAAATTGCCTTCTAAAAGCAGAGCTATGTACGTTGCTTTCTTCCTTTGCCTATGAGGAGAGGGGGTGTGTGCCTTTCCTCCAATCAGCTGTCTTGGCTGTATGCCAATGATCCACTCCCAGTGGTAACCAGGAAGAGAAAAATGTTAACATGGTATGCACTTTCTAAAGGATACATACAGATGAAGACAACAGATATATATGTAAAACATATATAGGGAGATTTGTTTCATCCCTGTGTATCATCTGTGGCTGTTCACTACACTGGGTATATGTGAGGGTTTACTTCCACTTTGACCACTTGCCGACCAGCCGCCGTCATTATACAGCGGCAGGTTGGCTCTCCTGCACAAATTGCCGTAGCTGTGCGGCGGTCCCTGCACAGGAGATAGCGCCAGAAGCATGCCCGCGGGTTGGGCGGACTCGATACTCAATGTCTGCCAGTGATCTGCAATCGCCTTCTACAGAGGCAGAATGCCGATTTGTCAATGCAAACAAGGCAGGGGACAGAGATCTACTGTTCGCAGTGATTGGGAACAGTGAGATCTGTCATGTCCTTGCCAGCCCAGCCCCTACACAGTTAGTACACACTGAGGGAACACACTTAACCCCTTGATCGCCCCCTAGTGTTTAACCCCTTCCCTGACAGTGACATTTATACAGTAATCAGTGGCTATTTTTAGCTCTGATCGCTGTATGAATGTCATTGGTCCCAAAAAAGTGTCAAAAGTGTCCGATCTGTCCGCGGCAATGTCGGAGCCATTACTAGTAAAAAAAATAAATAAATAAAAATTCCATAAATCTATTCCCATAGTTTGAAAAGGTAAAGTCATAGACCAAGAGGGCAAGTCTCATTTCATGAGGGGACTTTACTGGCTGTAGTTGACAAGTCCCCTGATAAGATGAGTCTTGCCCTCTTCATCTATGATTTTATCATTTCTACCTATATATGGGATGTGGATGTAATTAGTTGTCTCCAGCACTGATTATCTAATTTGATCCTTCGTACCTATTTCCATAGTTTGTAGACGTGATAACTTTTGCGCAACCCAATCAATATACGCCTATTGCGATTTTCTTTACCAAAAATATGTAGAAGAATACATATCTGCCTAAACTGATGAATACATTTGTTTTTTTATATATTATTTTTTTTTGGATATGTATTTTAGCAAAAAGTAAAACAAATAGTTTTTTTTTTTTTTTTCAAAATTGTTGCTCTTTGTTTGTTTATAGCGCAAAAAATAAAAAACGCAGAGGTGATCAAATACCACCAAAAAAAGCTCTATTGTCATTAAGGGGGCAAATCCTTCCGGGGATGAAATGGTTAAGTTCACCTTCAGCAAGATTTTCCAAAAAAACCCCAATGCTATTCTATATCTTCTGAATAGTACATGCCACACTTTTTTTTTTACAACTAAATTTTAATTTAAATAAAACTGGTTTATTTCATGTTATATGGATTATATTGCATTAAATAGACAAGACACATACAGCCTTGTTTAATAAATTTAGAGTGTTTAAGTGGACAAAACTGGATTTGCCATGGCCAGTGACTGTGCGCTGGGCAACTAACTTTGCAATTCACAAACAATTTCCATCAGTAAATGATCTAAAAATGATTTAGGTCCCTATGATGATGTTTGTTTTAATAATAAGACAAATATTCTAGTGTAATTGCTATGATCTGACTCAACTTGACATCAAATTTGGATGATCATATACATCATTTTTTTCACTGCAAAAGGAAAATAAAATATTGAAGAATATTTAGCCAAGCTTTTAAAGTTACGTGCTTATTGTGCCACTTCAAACTGATCAGCTTGCGCCTGGTGACCGTGCTAGTGGGCGAGGTGTGTGACTCTAGTGTAGCGACAAACGGTTTGTTCTTGTAATATATACAAGCAGTAGAATAGCGCTATGGGATTTTTTTTTTCTGTGGTTTTATCCTGATACGGTGCAGCCTGTCAGCTTCAACACGTAATTGGCTATCCCTATAGAAGAGGAGAAAAGGTTTGTGGTCCCCAAGCTGAATAGACTGAGTGACACAGAATGTAATTATCTGACTGGTTACAGTGCATTTCCATTAAAATCACACACTACTCTTAATGCTGCACACAAACAAAAAGCCTCTAAGTAGAAAAACTGCAGGAGCAGTACACACAACACCAGCAGGACTGGATGGGACTGTATAGAAGGCTCAAAATATTTATACATGATAGTTTCACGTGCCATAATCATTTTTTTTTATTCTTGTTGCTGAAAATAAGGAAATATAGCTATTAGCGAAAATTATAGTTGAGTAAATGCGGCATTATAGGTAGGACTTTAATATTTTTTCAGCAATTAGAAGTCACATTTTTCTTGGTCTTTTCAGAAGGGTTGGTAACTGACAAAATATGTACAGTTTGACCATAAATGGTTTGTGGGTGATATTGCAGCTGAACTCCAGAAATTCAGCCACATTATAATGGGCAATGGGATGGCTGGTATATATAAAGCAGGACTGGAGCAAAGAATTTCCTGGGACTCAGGAAGCCATACCTGAGAGAGAGAGAGATGTGATGTCTGCTTTGTGAGAGACAGTTAAAAGGTTTGCATTGTCTTTATTTTGTGGGTGACTGGGAGAAGTCCTTCACCCGAGAGGTAGGATCCTGAACTGTTTAGTTAGTGCCTGCATAGTGAGGATTTTATTTTCTGTTTTGTTTATTTGATTTTCATGCAACCTTTTAAAAATATAACTGGCTATAAATCAGATTTTTAGGAAAACCTGCCGTTTGGACTACCCTTTTTCCCAGGGAGGGTGATCCCCATTGAGCTAACGCCCCACAATACATATATATATATATATATACACTATATTGTCATGTAAGTATTGTGATGCCTGCCTTTACACACACATGAACTTTAAAGACATCCCAGTCTTAGTCTGTAGGGTTCAATATTGCATTGGCCCACCCTTTGCAGCTATAACAGCTTCAAATCTTCTGGGAAGGCTGTCCACAAGGTTTAGGTGCTGATATTGGACGAGAAGGCCTGGCTTGCAGTCTCCACTCTAATTCAGCATACCAAGACATTTTGGACAATTTCATGCTCCCAACTTAGTGGGAACAGTTTGGGGATGGCCCCTTCCTGTTCCAACATGACTGAGCACCAGTGTGCAAACAAGGTCCATAAAGACATGGATGAGCGAGTTTGGGTTGGAGGAACTTAACTGGACTGCACAGAGTCCTGACCTCAACCCGATAGAACACCTTTGGGATGAATTAGAGAGAAGTCTGCAAGCCAGGCCTTTTCATCCAACATCAGTGACTGACATCACAAATGCGCTTCTGGAAGAATGGTCAAACATTCCCATAGACACACTCCCAAACCTTGTGGACAGCATTCCTAGAAGCTTTATAGCTGTTATAGCTGCAAAGGGTGGGCCAACTCAGTATTGAACCCTACAGACTAAGACTGGGATGCCAATAAAGTTCATGTGCATATAAAGGCAAGTGTCCCAATACTTTTAAAATCTGTAAAGTGTGGCGCTAAGAGTGCTAGCTTGGTACTCAAACCTATTACAGCACATACATAAATAACAAAGTGTTTAAACCAAAAAAACATTACCGTAAATGCATTGACAAACATAGAGTGGAAAATTAAAGTACAAATTGAGTGACAGGATTAGGAAACGTCCATGTGAACTATAATTCCATTTCAATTGCTAGGAAACTTATAAATAGTGATATCACATCCACCGACATGCATAGTGATCCTCCACCATAAGTAAATAGCTGGGTACTCTTACCAAAGATGAATGGAAATCAGAAATGAATATTAATGGTGAACCACAGATCCCTCCGGACTCGATTCCCCGGTTAGAAAGACATTCAAATCTCAGACACGGTCACGGATAGGTCAGTTTCCTCATCACACATATATGAGTAGCTGGTTATCAACTCTCAGTGGGACACCACCACCAGTGGGACTTCATCACTGACAGACCCAAATAGATAGCAGGTGTCCTCATGTAATTCACCCTGAGGTCCCTCTCTGTCCAGCGATGTCCGCGAGTCTCTCAGCTGAGTGTCCATTCATCTTTGGTAAGAGTACCCAGCTATTTACTTATGGTGGAGGATCACTATGCATGTCGGTGGATGTGATATCACTATTTACAAGTCTCCTAGCAATTGAAATGGACTTATAGTTCACATGGGTGTTTCCTAATCCTGTCACTCAATTTGCACTTTAATATTTCACTATATGTTTGTCAATGCATTTACGATGATGATCTTTTGGTTCAAACACTTTATGTTATTTATGTATGTGCTGTAACAGGTTTGAGTACCAAGCTAGCACTCTTAGTGCCACACTTTACAGATTTTATGGTTTATTTTCACAATTTTATTGGATTATCGTGCTGGCTGCTTTTTTATGCAATGCACAGTAATTTCATTTTAATTTTTGTCCCAATGCTTTTGACAATATAGTGTATATATATAGATAGATAGATATATAAAATGTATATATATATATATATATACACACACATATTTAATGTACCCTCTAAGTTGGATATTGAGTGTGATTGCTCTGATTGTATTCTTAAAGTGTGTATACATAACACTAAGGGTAATTCCAAGGTCGTAGAACCGTAAGAGGGATTGTCAATATTCCTGTTAACAAAATGTGATACACGAGAAGGCTTTTAACCACACATTGGCTATATTAAAATGGATTAAATGAAAAAAAATGTATAATTTTAGCACTGTGTTTGAAGTGGATTCTTGAGCACCATTAAAAGTCCCATTGCCTCAAATACTTGTATGAATCACTTTTTAAATGGGCGGATTTACTATGGGTTAAGTCCAATTAGGTGCATGTCATCTCGTGGACTTATCACTTAAATTTACAGTTTACATTTTTCGTGAGTGCCAGGAAAAACAGCTTCCATTATAGTTCCAGAGCGTTGATGCTGGGCCTTTGTGTTTCAAATCCTGCAGCTACAGAGTCTTGTGAAGCCCTTCCTGTTACCCAGTCATGGAGCACTTGGTATTATGTGAACCCATCCAAAAAATACAAAGTCTTCTATGAATGGACAGCAGAGGGGAGAGGTGGGCAGAGCAACTGCTGTTTGAGAAAGCAGAATCATCCTGTTAGAGAGTGGGGAGTATAGTGATACTCCCGGTGCACAATAAAATAAAAATGTCTGCTTTTAAAATGTGTCCCCCTTCCCCTTGCTAAAACGCTCAATGAAAGTGTGAAAAATCTCCCTGTAAAGGGAAAAAATATTAGATAATATGCTCACCCTGCCTGGGCCAGGGTGCCATCATCCTTCTTTCAGTGAGATCTAAGGAATGTAGAGTATCCCAAATCCAGCACTGTGCTGCAGCATTTTCTCACGAGATTAAGAGTTCTCAGCTCTCTGCAGGATCCTTTTGGCAGGAGGAAGACACCACTCCTTGCACCACAGCAGTTGGAGAGATCAACGTCCATTTTTAAGCTAAGGTAAATACTGTCTAAATACAAGGGGCTGCTTACTTGAATCATTGTGTGCTTCTTTCTTATTATTACAGTAGTCCAGTGTGGACCTTCTGTGTAGGAGCTTCCTATATTAAAATCAATTACTGCTGCTCTCTCTCCTTGCGCAGGATGACAGGACCTTTATTGACCTCCGTTAGCTTTTTTGCAGGCAGCCTGTAGCTTGTGGACCTGGTTGGAGTTTAGCTTGAAGTCTGACTATTGAGTGATATAATTACGCTATTAAAACATGCAGAACATTGTTCAGGCAGGCAGTACAGTAAGTCCCCTACATATGAACCAGTTCCTTTCCAAGAGCACTTTGTAGTTCCAACAAAGTACCCAACCAACAGAGTTGGCCCAATAAATTACTGTAATATGTTTATAACACATTTCACACAAATAATACATGGAATAAAAGGTTGAAATCAAGATAAAATACGTATACAGTAAAAAACACAGGAGCACAACCACTTGTAGAGGATGCATTCATAAGAATGTTTGCCAAATATGTGAACAAACTCCCACAATTGGACATGCAAACTCATGTTTGTATCTTTGAAAGTTTGTATGTAGGGGACTAATTGTAATAAAATTGAGGAACACTACTAACAGATATCAAACAAGCGAGTATAAAGAAATCTCTATAATGTCATTTACCTTAATCAATCAAGAAAAAAACAAGTTATTTGTACTTACTGTAAAATCCATTTGAGTTCATTGAGGGACACAGGAATTCAAAGACTGTCAGGTTATGCTGCCACCTTCAGGAGATTAGCAAATACAATTCCTACTCCCAGCATATTAGAGTTTTGTGTGAAAGCAGTACTAAGAGCATAATCATAGACACAAATTGGTGGCAATAGTGTCCCTCAATGAACTCTAAAAAATGAATTTTACAGTATGTTTTTTTAAGTACAAAAAATCATATTTTCTTTCTCATTAATTGAGGACCAGAGGAATTCAGGACATCTAAAAGCAGTTGAGCTAAGAGGTAGGCAGCTGCAACACTTAAGGGCCCACATAAAAAATAACAGAGCTAGAGACCGATTGCAAATAAATAAGCCCAACAGAAGGACTTTACACCCAAAGCTGGCATCTGAAGAGGCCTGCACATCCCCTTGACAAAACCTAGAGAATATGTGAACAGAAGCTCAGGAGGCTACCTTGCAAACCTGGAAATAGTAGCTTGAAACTGCAATGCCCAAGAAGCACTCACAGATCTAGTAGAGTGTGCCATAACAGGGAAGTGTGAAACCCAATCCTTGAGATCATAAGCCCTTGTGATGGTTTGTCTAAGCCACCAAAAAATGGTGGAATGAGAATCATGTTTCCTTCACAGGGACCTTCAGAAATGACAAAGAGAAAACCAGTCTTGACAAGCACAGCACGAACTACATCCAACAAGGTAGGAAGATCTCCTTCTGATGAAATGGAGTCAGACAATTAGATGGAATGATGATGTCCTGGTTGAGCTGAAAGGCAAGAACTATCTTAGGAAGTTCTAGGTCTCAATACCATCTTGTGCCTGTGTAGAGGTAGAAATAGTCCTTTGCAATATTGCTTCAAGCTCAGAAACCCGACCTTGCTGGGTTGATGGCAACAAGAAACACAACCTGGTGCGTGAGCGAGGAGAGAGTAATATCCCTGCTCTGTTTAAAGGACAGTTTTTAAAGAACCAAGATAACAAAGCTGAGACCCCAATGAGTCACAGGGGAGCGTACAAGGGAACCTACATGGGGGACACCCTGCCCAAAAGTCCTGATCAAGGAATAGGAAGGTCCTTGAGAAAGGAGATCTGGATGATTGGGAAGAGCCTACTGAGCGTGCTCTAAGATTGATCAGGTCAGAGTACCACATTCTGAGTGCACAGTTCAGGGGAGCTACAGAGTGCAGAGTTCAGGTATGCATTACGTACAGAGTGCAGAGTTCAGAGGTGCGCTGTGTACAGAGTGCAGAGTTTAAGGGTGTGCTATGCACAGTGTGCAAGAGTGAGCTCTCTTTTACAGGCTGTTCAAATCTCACTTCCACCCCTCCCCCTGGATATGAGGGCCACATGAAATAGCCTGGAGGGACGGATTTGGCCTTATGTTTGATACATGTGCATTAGAGTATCCCTGTGCCTGTAGCCTGTAGCAGGTTTTGTTGAACCTGAAAGCCAAGAAGTCCACATCCAGCATCTTCCACCTCTGGTGCAGGTCCTAGAACATCTCAGGGTGTAGGGACCATTCCCCTGGGTCCCGGTGCTGCAGGCTAGGGAAGTCAGCCTGGCATTTCTCCATGTTTGAGTATTTTACACATCTTTACTTTTACACCCTGAGATCCATACATTTTATGATTGATCAAGGGATCAACTAAGTAATTTTCTTAGTCCAGTAAACTAAAGTCTGACAAACTACGCTTACTGCAAGAACAGTTTGCACTACAGGACCTGCCAGTGAGAACACAGTTCAACAAACAACACACAATCGCTTGTCTATGGTCTCATAGGGCACAGGGCAGATGCATCCTCCACATAGATGGTCAATGCTTTGTTTAGTTGGGACACTGCTGGATTTACAGAGGAAGTGGTTCAGGTTTTAACAAAATCCTCCACAGAGATTCAAGGCTGACAGGTGCTTGGGAGACACATAGAGCTTGGCAGGGCTCTTCCAATTAAGGTAATTTTGCAAAGTGGGTGCATTGAGAAGATCTTACAGACTTAGAGCCCTAAAGTAGCCTAGACTGGGGATAACACTGTTAGAAACTAGAGGCTGATCCTTAAGTTTTAAATTGGTGCGCACTACATCAATAATGAGCCTTACAATAAGAGAAAAGGTTCTGGATGGCTGCACATCCAAAAATCCTCTTTATTGAAGACCAAATGAGAGGTGGTTGACAGATGGAGCAGGGGACAAACAGGTAGATGCTTTTCGTGCAAGTGTCAGTGCTTAGTCATTACCCATTGGAACTAGTCACCACATACACCTTTATATTACTCTCATGAGCAGAGATCAAACTGCAGGTGAACTAACCAACTGAAAGGGCACTCAGTCAATATCACAGAAAACCCGGTTATAGCGCACAGTACACATAACACTCAAAACCTGTGTACAGCGTTTGGGCAGTCGGAGTAAAGAATGAAATTTGCTATTTCGTTCATAAAATCCTGCATGAAATCCTCCTGCAATAGGACCAGGGAGGTGCCACATCCAACAGGGTTAAACCGCCAGAAGAAGGTGATTGTACATGGCATCTGATATATCTAGTAACAAGTTAGCTTCCAGTGCTTGGTCTGTAATGTCTCCTCATGAACTGAGTCTTCAGATGGGATTGGGGGGGTCATATCTGGGCTGTGCTAAAGAGTGCTCCGTGGTTAATTCAAACAGTATACCAAATACAGAGCCCTATTGCCCAAAGGTCACATTCCAGGCTAACCCAGCATGCCCTGTCCAGTGGAGTCCAGGTATGGCACTTCAAAGTCAGACTAATTAAAGATAGATCTGGGTTGCATAGAAAGGGCAGCTGAGCGGAAATGTAGCAGGAATGTGGATTAAAGAAAAAAAGTAGGTAGCAAAGAAGGTTGGACTTTTCCCTGGAAATCACAGAAAATACATCAATTCTCCTTGGACACTAGCAGAAAACAGAGACATACTGGGAGGAGGAAGGCCTACACTGAGCTGACCACAATTCTGTTCTGAAATTTGCACATTAAACACAGTGCCAATTTCAGCACACAATTGCAAACCCAAATTTAAGAACATGAAAATATTCATTAAAATGTATTGGTTTCTTGTCTAAGAAAAGATATGCAACTGTGGTGCTACTTCCATAGGAGCCACGGGAATACTGTCCAGGTCTTTCCCCTAGCTTCGCCTCGCAGCCAGGCACACAGGCTTTTTCACACATTTCTTCAATAACTACTGTAGTGTTTGCTGGGTTTTTATTTTTGGAGCACTTGGTTGAGGGAATTAGGTTGGATACTCCACAAGAACTACGCACAGCTTGAGGACTTAGGTATTGTTTCAGGACAAGCTATGTTAAAGTTCTGTGCTTGTAACAAACAGTAGACTTTAGCTTTAAAGTAGTAGTAGTAGTAGTAGTAGTAGTAGTGGTAGTAGTAGTTAACTGTAAACTCCCTTTCTTAGAGTCACCAGGGCAGAGTCCCTTTAAATAGAAGATTAGATGGACAAAGCCCTTCAGGACACCAGCTGACATCCCCTTTAACTAGACCCATAGCTGACTCTCTAGCACCAGGGGGGTGGCAAAAGCACAAAGGTCCCCAAGATCTTTCAGAAGCGTCTGTACTCATACAAGATCCAAAGACAGCTGGTTGCCTCCTTCCAACTTCCAAGCAACACCTTACTCTGGTGATACCAGACTAGATCTTCAGCGGACAGCCCCCCTAAGTCAGCTTTCTCTAGCTTCAGGGTTCCAGCATCCAGGCCCAGTAGGGAACTGGCTGTGAAGATGCATGGCTTCACTGCCAGTTTCCCTTACAGGCAATGGGGGCAGCAGCACCTGAGAGCCGATGGAAACATGGATGGCACAGTGGTGTAGTGGTTAGCACTTTCGTCTAGCAGCAAAAGGGTCATTGGTTCGAATCATTACCATGGCACTACCTGCATGGAGTTCGCATGTTCTCCCTGTGCCTGCATGTGCTTCCTCCAGGTACTCCAGTTTCCTTCCACACTCCAAAGACATGCTGGTAGGTTAATTGCATCCTGTCTAAATTGGCCCTAGTATGTGTATGTATGAATGTGAGTTAGGGAGCTTAGATTGTAAGCTCCTTGAGCGTAGGGACTGATGTGAATGTACAATATATATGTAAAGTGCAGCGTAAATTGACAGTGCTGTATAAGTACCTGAAATAAATAAATAATAATAATAATCATCGGCTGGGGTTCCAGGACAGGTAAGTGTCCTAATTTTAAAAGTCAGCAGCTACAGTATTTGTAGCTGCTGACTTTAAATTTTTTTGTGGGGGGGCTGGACCTCCTCTTTAAGAAAGGGCCAAATCCGATTTATCCTGAGCTCCCCAAAAAAATTGAGCCCACTAGCATCGGGATGGATATAATTAATGCATAACTTGTGCTAAGTCACATGTTTTCTTTAAGGAGGATAATCTTAACTTAGATAAAAAAAAGTATAACTATTTGTAAACCATACTGTAAATCCTACACAATGAACTAAAATTCATAAGAGAACCAAAACGTGATCTTTGTTCACCGGTCTCATGAATTGTAAGACTATATTTTCAACTATATAAAAATACTGATTTTTGTTCTCATACTCTTTAGAGAAACTTACACATTCCTTTAGATACAAACGTCTGTTTGATGTATAAAGGTGGGCCCACTCGTTTTATCATTGCCCCCACTCCACTTTTGCCCTAAAGCGCTCCTGAGAGCCATGATGACTTGAATGGTGAATAAAAACTCCCTTGACCTAAAAATGAATGTTTCAAAGCAGGTAAAAAAAAACTTAAGGTTTAGTGCAACAATGAGTATTATATATATATAAAAAAGAATGTAGCACAGAATTGTGAAGTTTTTTTTGTAACAGATACTTCACCAGGCAAAGCAGAAACAATACTGAGTAATACATGACATGAAAAAGGGAACAGCGGAAATCGCATAATAGAGAGCAGCACAAATATACTGATCAATATCAAGAAGTGCAATGATTTTTTATTCATACCTAAATTCTTATGTAGAAGGAAATAAGCTGGAAAGGAGATCTCATGAGAGCAGCATAAGATATATGAATATTTGTAAGAATCTGACCTGTGGGATTCTAGCTCCAGAGGGAAAGGATTAAAGTGCTACACTGGCTGTCATGGGGAAACTTACAAGCCGGCCATATAAAAGACATCGCAGAGCCATAGTCCCAAAGGGCTTCTTCTATCTAGCTGCACATCACTTAATGATCAAGGAGAAATAAATGTCAGAATAAAACTCTTGTATCTCATTCACAAATGTGTACTAAGACAATCCTAAAATGTTGTCTCCGTCTCAATGCACAAGAAGCACTCTACATTCGACTCAGGAAAGGGAAATGTTTAACTTGGACAACTATCAAGTTGTAAGATTTTCATTCCTGTTCTGACAACTGTAACGTTTCTTTAATTATCCTTTCGATTTTACCTTAATTAGTATCGACAAAGGTCACCATGACAGAAATGACCCCCACCAGGGAGAGGCAACAATGACAAAACTGACCAAAGTTTTAATTCTCTCCAACTCCTAACCAAAACAAGAATGTCTTTTTCTGATCCTCAAATGAAAGGACAAGACTGGTCATAATCCATACACATTAGAAGATCAAGGTTTAATTTCTATAGCATCAAAAGATTTAAATGACAACAGTGTAGTGCATGGAGTAAAATTCAACAGATAACACTAGGAAAACCCCAAGCCCCAATGGAAAAAGTGCTGTGACCAGTTTTGTAAACTTCTGGCCAACTCACAATTATTTATCATTGCAAATTAACTGGTAGGTTTAGGGCAGGGATATGCAATTAGCGGACCTCCAGCTGTTGCAAAAGTACAAGTCCCATCATGCCTCTGCCTCTGGGTGTCATGCTTGTGGCTATCAGAGTCTTGCTATGCCTCATGGGATTTGTAGTTCTGCAACATCTGGAGGTCCGCTAATTGCATATCTCTGGTTTAGGGTAACAATTTCCAGTCTGCACCTGTTTGTAGCATAGGCGTGCGCAGGGGATGTTCCGGGTGTGCCTAGGCACACTTTAATCACCCTGTGTGGCGCAGATTCCCCCTGCTGATTTTTCACCAAAGCCCCCCAAAAAAAAAATTGTAAAAAAAAAAAAAAAATGTAAAAAAATAAATAAAAACTACAGACACCAACCTCTTCCCTACTGGTAAGTCCACTTTACTAACATCGTCCATGTTTTAATAAAATTGGGGTGCACACCCTAATGCAATAGGCTGCGCACACCTATGGTTTGTAGGATATAATTGTATAGGAATGTAATTAGAGACAAATAAATTACTGGAGATTGGATTGGTAAACATCTCAAAACCATCCTATGAGTTTGGGTATAATATTATCTGAAGCCATAGAAAAAGTCACTGTTAGACTATGTCTTCAACTCCTGGCTTGGATTTGCATGATTTTAATATTTTTTTCTTTAGAAATCGTGACATGGAACTTTCAAACTGACCTAAGTTCTGGGTGATGATCACAATACAATTAACACACTGGGATGTTCACCTACAGGCCTGATGTGCACACATGGTATTCCCAGAAGCCCTTGCTCTTTTTGCAGGGGGTTTATTATTTCTATACATTTTCTAAGATGCATTTTCTAAACTTTTCTATCTGTATTTTGTATTCATTCCTCTATGACTTCACCCAATGACCAGAACTGCCATGCTATTAAGATCCTGAGGCTGGAACACTACTTTCCATGAGCATGTGTCCTGGATTATTAAAGCGGTAGTAAACTCTGACCCTCCTCAGCTGAATTTTTTAGAAGGAGTTATAGTAAATCAGTGTAAACAATTGTGCAGCAAATTCAAGCCCCATCACATGTTTCTTACTTTTATTTTCTGTGTTTATTCCTTTGCTTATTTCCGGGTGCAGGCGCCGCCATAAGAAGCATTGTCGATGCGCTCTGGACTTCCGCGCTTTCTTCTTTCCCCGGTCTATAAACTCGTGCATGCGCAGTAAATATTCAGCCAAGCCTCGTTTTCGTTTCGGATTACCATGGCAACCATATCCCCACGAATCCGAGCCGACCTGCTTATGCTCACGTGTGTGAATGGGAACGAAGTCTCACGGGATCTCTGAGCTGCCTCTGGAAAAAGGAAATTACGTAGCCCCAGCATATTATTGCAGGACTTTCCGGCAAGAAGATCATGCCGGAAAAATCGGACAAAATGCGCATGCGCCGTTGATATAATTGAAAATAAAAGGATGGATCACATGAAAACCAAGAAGGTAGGAAGAATTCTACACAGAGAAATTAGTTAATTGTGTAATAATGCTTTAAATGGTGAAAATGTACAGGTTGGGTTTACTACCACTTTAAGTTCATGTGAATGCTTTAGTAGGTGAACAGGGCTATTTGCGTGCATTTCCCAAATATCGTTACCTGACGTCTCCCAATATGTAATAGGTCAACGATTAGTGATGTCTTCAATCTCATGCTAAATATGAGCATTTGATCGCAAGGCAGCTTACAGACGTCATTATGAAATGGTAGCAGGGGCAGGAGCAGCCCAGTATTCCAAAGAAGTAATAACCTTATTCATTGTTCAGTGATAAAATAAACCTGTTATAATTATTTTTAAATATGGAGGCTTCTATTGTTGAACTCATTCTTATAATGACAGTTGCCTGGCTGTTATTCTGAACCAATGGCTCCAATGCTGTCTGAGTCACTGACCCAGAACAAGCATGCAGATCTGGAAGGCAGGAAGTCATACATAGTACATATTCTGGGTCAGAGACTTAACAAATTGCATATGGGGCTGTCAGAAATAGCAGCCTCTTTGCATCTCTAATTACCAGTTTCTTTTAAGTATGATTTCTTTAAATTTCAGTCATTTTATAAATTTTATGGCTGTTAACTATAACACAACACAGGCAGAAGAATGGGTGCATGCAGGAAACCCCCGTCTGAAAACCTGAAATGATACATTCATTAGGCAGGTGGCCAAGTTGCTGAAACACATCTCTCAGAAATGTTCCCTGTTTATATAATTACTTAGCTGTAGACCACTTTAAGTTGGCAGGAGTAAACTGTTTGCACACACGATGGTCTGTGGTATAATATAAAACACTCAAATATTACATTTTTAGTAATTTAGGATGAAAGCCAATTTAGTACAGGAGTATTACAAAAAAACAAGACAACCAGTTCACTTAATCCATAACTGGTAATGGTACCCAACACATTAAAAATGTTGATGGAACATAAGAAGTTTAAAAGTGCTGACAGTCTTTTTGCCAACTCTGTCTCATTAGGGAGATTTTCCTTCACTTTCTTATCCCCATTGAAAGATTTCTCCTCTAGTCTTGTTCTGAAGGAAACTAAAAAATTTGGATTTACCCTAATTTTCATTCCTGGTGAAATTATTAATCAGGGCAGTTAGAGAGACTAATTCACTCTAGCAGGGGCACAGACAGCAATAAAAAACTGACAGTTATTTTAACCCCTCACTACTCTATATAATTCTAAAAAAAAAGTATTGTCTTTAGTTACTTTAGGGCTCATCCATACTAGTAAGCCGCTGCTGATGCACCGATCTCGGAGCATTGCACTATTTACTTTTTTTCCTTTTTTTTTTTTGCTACAAGTGACATTTCATTCAATTCCTGAGCTGGCAATGCGGTACAAGGCAGGGTCACTTCAGGCTAAGCTGAAAAAAAGTACTTCACAGTGAGGTGCACTGTCCTCATAAGGAAACTGAGCTTTTTACTTTGTTTTGCGTTGGCATTGCACTGGTCAAGGCTGCCCAGAGCAGTCCCAACACCCCAGAGGCCATTCAACAATTTTTTTTTTATCCAATTCAGCCATCTAGGTAAGACTGTAATCTCCTATCACAACATTCTACACTGTAAACCTCCATCTCACAATGTTGTGGTTGACCAGGTAACACTGGCTGTAATTTTCACAGACAGAGACTCAGTTGGGTTAATTTACTAAAACTGGAGAGTACAAAATATCTGCATATCAGCTTGCAGTTTTGTTTGTCAAAGTTTAATTGAACAAGCTGAGGTTATAAGCTGATTGGCACCATGCATGGCTGCACCAGATTTTGCACTCTCCAGTTTTAATAAAATCAACCCAGTGCATCAGATAACAGAGATACTGGAACTAAGGGAACTTCATTTGTGGAAAGCCAGATGCACTAAATGAATGGCAGTTGATAGGCTGTGTTTCAGAATGAGTATAAGTGAAGGAAAGTGGGGGTGTGAGATAGCCACTCTCCTGTATAAGTGCTGTGGTGAGAACGCATGAGTTGAGTTTTCTAAGAAAACCAAGTTTACCTTTCAGTCTTACTCCCAACCCTCACCTTTTTTTGTGTGAGGTATTTATAAATCCTGAAAGACTGATTACAATATGTGAAAAATGGGTTTCTTTAGAGGACTGCTGGCCTTAAAGTAGAAGTCCACCCTAACTAAAATCCATGCATCTTCAGACATCCACGAGCTAACGCTAACCAATCTAGCCCTGTAAAGAAGAACTCAGCATACATACCTTTTTTGAAGCCGATCCGACCCGATCCCGAGCTGAGGTGTCATCTGCGGCTTCGTTGTGGAAGCAGGTGCAGGGCACACAGTCGACAATGGGAGCCCCATAGTAACTCTATGGGTGACGTCACTTCCCATTCATTTCACAGCCGTTGTCGGCCATGTCCTCTGCAGAGCTTCTGCTGCTGGAGACCGGACTGGATCGGCTTAAAAAAAGGTACGTATGCTGATTTATTCTTTACAGGGTTAGATAGATTAATCTTAGATCGTGGATGTCTCTAGATGCAGGGATTTTCATTTTAGGGTGGACTTACACTTTAACCACCCTGGCGGTATGATTATGTCAGGTTTTTGCGTCTAAAAGCGGTACATTGTTTTGCATAGAAATTTGGCGTTTTATATTGTAGGCCTGTAATTCTTAGGAATAACTCACTTAAATCTGTCCAAACAAGAGTCTAGTAGACATCCTGGGTATGGTAACGTAACAACGAAATCATAATATATTATAATATAAAAAATAACTATAAATAATTATCAAAAATAATAATAATATAATAATAATACAATTTATTCAATAATGTAATCAAATCAAAAACACTGAAATTTCCTCAGTTGCAGAATTGTCACTGTCATCACTTTCAGTGTCTGATGATGATTTTTTTTACAGGAATCAGTATCACTCAATTCTGCAAATGATTCTTATTTACTATCGCTGTTTTCTAGCTGATCAAAAAATGCTTTTTACGTAAAGGGACACTTTTTGGATGCCATGGACATGCTCAAGTTTCCAGGCAGAAAGAATGACATCTATAATATAAACATTCATGCAGGGCACTTGGCAAACCACTAGGGACAAAAGGGAAGTGAAATGATTTGATACAGTAATGCATTCTTACAGATTACAGTGTACTGTATGTGTTATTTGTGTTTCACTTTTTGAATTTGCCGCCGGGCTCCGCCCCCATGCGAAGCGACTCTCGCAGGGAACGGAGCCCAGAACCCAGAGGCATTGGGCGAAAGATGCCATCGGAGGACACAGCGGGGGGACATCTCAAGATCCTGGGGACAAGGTAAGTAACTTTGCCCTGATCCTGCGATGCGATCCTGAGTGTGGCTCGGGGTTACCACTTTTGGTAAGGAAAACTCACCCCGAGCCACACTCGGGAATACCGCTAAGGAGGTTGCGCTGGCCATTCACCAATTCTGAAAAATGGCCATTCTGAAATTCTGAAAAATCATTCCTCAAAGCATGCTATCTTGCCATCAATGAGTCAGCTAATTTTGTTTGACAGCCCTTCCATATTTTATTCAGACCTGCTACTTGAATGGAATCTCAGATGTATGTTTCTTTTGTGTCTAGAACATGCACATTAAAATATGTAAGATTTTTCCCGAACGAAGACCAGAGAATTTGTGCAAGAAAAAATTTCCATCCTGCTCCTTGGAATTTTCTAATCGCTACAGTTGAAAATGACTGTCAATTTGACACCCCTAACCGTTAGAAAATCAAATGGATGTTCCAGAAATGAAAATTCTACTTGCGTATTGCCAGCTTTAGACACCATACGCACTATACAACTTTTGTCTGATTTCCTTTAGATTTACCAAAAACCATGTAGTGCAAGGGCCTGCCTGATTGCATACAAATTGAAGCTCTTAAGGTTTGACCTCATATTATATGGTTTTGGTAAATCTGAAGAAAAAAATCTAAAGAAACTTGTATAGTGTGTATCCAGCTTTACTCTTTGTGATAGGATGAGGAGTGTAGCCATCAACAAAGAGCTCAAGTTTGTAGATAAGCAAAGGGAAGTCTGGAGTCCTTCACCAGCATGTTATGCCCTTCTCTTAGTGCCCCTTAGCGAACTGGGCTGTGTGTGTCCATAGACACATACAGCATGGCTCAGACTCGCCCTTCACTTCCTCCTCACAGGATATGACTGACAGCAGCAGGAGCCAATAGCTCCCGTTGCTTTCAGTGTTTCCTGTGAGAGCAGCAGGAAGACAGGAAGAGAGAGCAGTACTGCTGCAGATAAGCACTGGATTAAGAGAGTACACAGGTAAGTCTTCTGGGGGGGGGGGGGTACCATGCATTAAAATAAAACATGATTTTACTGTATACTGTATTATCTAAGGATATTGATAATCCTAATTTTACCAAAATCAATAAAAATATACTTAAAAAAAATAATAAAACATGATTTGACTTTAGAACTACTTTAAAGAAACAATAAAACATACATAAAATTGGTCTATTTTTTATGGGAAAGGTTATGGGTCCAAAAACATTATCAAATCTGGTATCAAAATTGTTACACCCAATAAAGTACAACAAGACTATACAGTATTTCCCATCTCAACAATTGCAGTAAACTAGAATTTGACCTACAAGAATATAAATGGAAAGAATGTTTCGTTATTGCTTCAGCAGACATTGCAGGTGAGCTGATCTTCTATCTGGCTCAGATGCTCCCGCAGAGTCCTGGAATATTCTAATTATATCCCAAATGCAGCCTCTTTGTTCTGTACAAGGTGTCTCCTTACTGCATCTCCTTGTCTGGAGAGAACAGACTTGTAGAGACAGGACGGTGTGACCTGGCAAGGCTGGTCTCCAAAGTAGATCTGTAACAGCTTGTAAAACTTGGTTCACCTTTAATTCTTTTCCCCAGAAGATACCCAGGTATCAGTCTACAAAGGCACCTTTGGGCTTCTCAAACCATGAACACTTATTTTTTCCTTTATTCCTAGGTATTTGCTGTAGGACTTCTAGGGAAAATCAAAGGTTTAAAACTTGAGTTTGCTTAGTTCCCTGCAAACTTCACTAATTCTCAGTACTAGAAAAAATGTAAAACTCTTATCACTTGTTTTACGCATAGAGCATTCACAGGTCTGTCTTATCGTCTAACCTGCACAAATTAATGCTGATCTCCAGGCACATATAAAAGGCACAGATTAATGGAGCTCTAAATTTATTAACACATGAATAAAAACATCATTGTAAAACGCAAGGAGTTTAAGTACCTGCATTTGCCCTGGTGCCAGCCTCTTACAATCCCCTGTACTGCAGAGCTCAGACTTTGAGAGGAAGAAGCAGCACAAGGAGCCAGTCAGTTGTACTGCAGTGCTCATAATAAGGGACATGCGGATAGGATGAGAGAGCAGAGTGACAAAGAGATGAGCTCTGCAGTTTGATGCCTCTTCTTTCTGAGTCTGAGGGTGTTACCTAATTATAGCAGAGAAAAATCACAATCCCATCCCTGCCAATAAAATGGCTGTGTAAATCTCAGAAAAAAATGATACATTCCGTTTTTAAAAAAACATAGTAGTAGTATGAGATTCTAAACGCATTACAGCTTTCACTACATTTCTGATTAATATCTATCATTTGATCAAATATTTAAAAGTGCCATGGTGAGCTCATCCATCCATGGGTACTCTATGTTTATGGAATAAGAGAGCTGGAAGAAATCCCCATTTTCCTGGACCCTTAGAACTTAGTATCATACACGTAAAAATAAACATTCTTGTTTTCTTACTTAAACAGAACTCCAGCAAATAAAAAAAGATCCTTTTCCCTTGGTCCTGTACCTTTTTAAAAAAATTAATAAACTACCCTTATACATACCTTAGATCCAGGAATCTTCTGGCTGGTTCTCCCTGCACCATTGGTGGGCGTTCTTCAATAATTCAGACAGTGGCACTGAGGTTATGCCATAAGAGCTGCTCTCTGTAGCTTTATACCTTATGCCCAAGCTGACAGGGTGAAGTACCCCCAGGGAGTGTGTCCAAGACTTCTGGGCTCATAGGAAGCAAGTTGAGTGACGCTGGCTGTTGTTCAATCCCAAAGAGGATGGTACTGGACCTCAGAGAAGGGAGTCTGCAGTGGACAATGCCAGCAAGGAGGCAAATGTTGCAATTTGTTTTTTTACACAGTTGTGGTATATATTAAAAAAAAAATAAGCGGAGGCCTGATATAAAGTGGAACTCTACCTACATTTATATTTTTATTTATTTCAGGTACTTATATAGTGCTGTAAATTTACGCAGCGCTTTACATATATATTGTACATTCACATCAGTCCCTACCCTCAAGGAGCTTACAATCTAAGGTCCCTAACTCACATTCATACGTATACTAGGGCCAATTTAGACAGGATCCAATCAACCTACCAGCATGTCTTTGGAGTGTGGGAAGAAACCGGAGTGCCCGGAGGAAACCCACGCAGGCACAGGGAGAACATGCAAACTCCAGGCAGGTAGTGTTGTGGTTGGGATTTGAACCAGCGACCCTTTTGTTGCCAGGTGAAAATGCTATCCACTACACCACTGTGCCACCCTGGCATATATATATTAAGTGTTGGGACGCCTAACTTTACACGCACATAAACTTTAATGGCATCCCAGTCTTAGTCTGTAGGGTTCAATATTGAGTTGGCCCACCCTTTGCAGCTATAACAGCTTCAACTATTCTGGGAAGGCTGTCCACAAGGTTTAGGAGTGTCTATGGGAATGTTTGACCATTTTTCCAGAAGCGCATTTGTGAGGTCAGGCACTGATGTCAATAAGAAGGCCTGGCTCGCAGTCTCCGCTCTAATTCATCCTTGCTTTGTGCAATGGTCCAAATCATTTGGTGGAGGGGGGATTATGGTGTGGGGTTGTTTTTCAGGGGTTGGGCTTGGCCCCTTAGTTCCAGTGAAGAAAACTCTTAAAGCGTCAACATACCAAGACATTTTGGACAATATCATGCTCCCAACTTTGTGGGAACAGTTTGGGGATGGTCCCTTCCTGTTCCCAACATGACTGCGCACCAGTGCACAAAGCAAAGTCCATAAAGAATGGATGAGCGAGTTTGGGGTGGAGGAACTTGACTGGTCTGACCTCAACCCAATAGAACACCTTTGGGATGAATTAGAGCGGAGACTGCGAGCCAGGCCTTCTCCTCCACATCAGTGCCTGACCTCATAAATGCACTTCTGAAAGAATGGTCAAACTTTCCCATAGACACACTCCTAAACCTTGTGGACAGCCTTCGCAGAAGAGTTGAAGCTGTTATAGCTGCAAAGGGAGAGTCTTATTATATATTGTATATATTTAACCACTTCCCTACCGCCGTATTCAGAATGAGGGCCGGGAAGTGGTTGAGTTATCCTGACTGGGCGTCATATGACGTCCTCAGGATAACATGGCGGGGGGGGTCAGACCCCTCGCATTACCGATCTCGGGAAAGCGCTTCCATCGGAAGCACTTTACCATGTGATCAGCCGTGACCAATCACAGCTGGTCACAGTGTAAAAAGGAAAGACGTTTATCGGCTTTTCCTGTACTTGGGTCTGCAGACCTGAGCAGTGGAGAGCTGATCGGCTGCTCTCCTGATAGGGGGGTCTGTGCTGATGGTTTATCAGCGCAGCCCCCCTCGGATCGCCACCCTAGACCACCAGGGAGCCTGCCCAGGGACCACCAGGGATGTGCCCATCCAGGGCCACCAGGGAGCCGACCAGGGACCACCAGGGAGCCGATCAGGACCACAAGGGAGACCACCCTAGACCACCAGGTAAGAGGCACAGTGCCCAATATGTATGGCACTCAGTGCCACCTTCAGATGCCACCCTAGACCACCAGGGAAATAGCCCCTATCAGTGCATCTGCCCAGCAGTGCCCCTATCAGTGCGTACCAGTGCCACCTATCAGTGCCCATCAGTGCCACCTACCAGTGCCCATCAGTGCCATCTATCACTGCCCAGTGCCGCCTATGAGTGTCAATCAGTGCCGCCTATGAGTGCCCATCAGTGCCACTTATCAGTGTCCATCAGTGCTGCATATAAGTGCCGTCAGTGCTGCATATCAGTGCCACCTCTCAGTGTCCGTCAGTGCTGCTTATCAGTGCCGCATATCAGTGCCCATCATTGCAGCATATAAGTGCCTCATCATCAGTGTCCGTCAGTGTCACGTCATCAATGCTGCCTCATCAGTGCCAATCAGTACTGCCTTAGCAGTGCAATTTTTTTTTTTATTTGTAGTGCAAAAAATAAAAAACGCAGAGGTGATTAAATACCACCAAAAGAAAGCTCTGTTTGTAGGAACCAAATGATAAAAAATCTGTTTGGGTACAGCGTCACACCACCGTGCAATTGTCATTCAAAGTGCAACAGCACTGAAAGCTGAAAATTGGTCTGAAGGAAAGTGTTCTAAATGCCTGGTATTGAAGTCGTTAAACGGTGTCTGTAGCTGTTTGTCTGGAATTACACTTTAAATCTTACCGAAAAATGTTATTTGTATCACTTGACCTTCCATTTTAGATGGTAAGCTCTTAGGGCCTTCTGATTCCTCCTTTATTGAATTGTATTGTAACTATACTGTTTACCCTCATGTTGTAAAGCACTGCGCAAACTGTTAGCGCTATATAAATCCTAAATAATAATACTGTACTCCAGACTAAATTCAAGAACCTGCTGGCCCCATATATTTTTTAAGCATGCTATATAATTATTGAATACAGCCACATTTGTTTATTCTGCTGTGCAATATACTCCACATCATCATATACACTGGGGCCATCTTCTGGCCCCAACACAGCAGAGAAGCAGATGGATATAAAAGCAAGCAGTATGTGGCCTGCTGAGGATCCTCATGTATAAAGTATTTATGGGTTTTGCTCCTAGCAGCTCCTGGAGTAGAAGCTTCCCAGAACAATTCATCACTGAGTGCAGAGTATAACATCAGTGTAAGTTGGATTAGCAGCTGCTCCAATCAGGCCCAGTGTCTGTGCCCTAAAGAAATGTTGAGCTGTCAAGAAAACGCGTTAATGGCCAAATGTTTTTTTACAACTCTATGAAATCCCATCCATCACATTTTTTATGCATATATGTTCATTTAAAGTCATTTTAGTGTGATTCAACAATATAATAGCTTATCTAAAATGTATATATAATAATAATAACAACAGTATTTCAAATTTTAGCTGAGATTACAAAGGGAAAAAAGAAACTACATTTCGCCATTCCAAAAGCATCTCACTCACTGCCTCTTTACATAGCTCCCCACTGTCCCTGATTTTGAGGGGCTGTCCCTGATTTTGAGGGGCTGTCCCTGATTTGAAACAAAGTCCCTCTTCCCCCCTCATTTGTCCTTCATGTTGGTCTGCTCTGTATAGTTTATAAAATACACTATTGATCTTTCAAAAACTGTTTCACAGTGCTAAACATTTCATCCAATGTCTAAATTGTTCAATTTGTAAATTCCAATAAATTTCAATTAACTCATCTTTTTATTTTTTTTAGAACCACTTCAACTTCACTTTAACCATCTCAATACTGGGCACTTTCACCCTCTTCCTGCCCATTCCAATTTTCAGCTTTCAGCGCTGTCGTATTTTGAATGACAATTGCGCGCTCCTGCAACATTGTACCCATAGAAAAATGTTATAATTTTTTCCCCACAAATAGAGCTTTCTTTTGGTGGTATTTGATCACCACTGGGTATTTTATTTTCGCTAAACAAATAAAAAAAGACCAAAAAGTTTGGAAAAAAACGTTTTTCTCAGTTTCTGGTATAACATTTTCCTCCTTCACTGATGAGCACCGATGAGGCTGCACTGACGGGCACTGATGAGACGGTACTGATGGGCACTGATGAGGTGGCACTGATGATGAGGCACTAATATGCAGCACTGATGGGCACTGATATGCAGCAATGATTGGCACTGATATGCAGCACTTATGAACATTGATAGGTGGCACTGATGGGCACTGATAGGTGGCACTGATAGGCAGCACTGATGGGTTGCACTCAATGGCAATGATGGGCACTGATAGGCAGCCCTGATGAGGAGACACTGACAGGCATTACTGATGGGCACTGATTGGCATCTCTAATGGGCACCGATTGGCATCCTTGATGGGCACTGATTGGCACCCCTGGTGGGCACGGGTTGGCATCCCTGGTGGGCTCTAGTGGATATCCTAGTGGACATCCTTGATGGGTCTGCACTGATAATCAATGGCTGATTATCAGTGTGGACCCCCCATCAGGAGAGCCGTTGATCGGCTCTCCTCTACCCATGCCTTGTCAGCAGGAATACAGAATACGGAAAACGCCGATAAACGGCACTGCCTGGTTACGATGTGACCAGCTGTTCACATGGTAAAGAGCCTATGTCATAGTCTCTTTACTAAGATCGGAGATGCAGTGAGTCAGAGAGGCACACCGCATTACCAATCGCCACACAGCATGCCCTCGCGGGTGCGCGCAAATGGCTTATCCTGCTGGACGTCATATGACGCTCAGTCAGGATAATAAAACCCCCCTGTGGCCGTCATTCTGCATACGGTCGGCGGGAATAGTTAAGGGGGCGTGGCAGGGGGTGTGTGTCCTATGCCTACATACTAATAGGTGTCCCTCGTTCCCATCTCAAAAAGTCGGAAGGTATGTCTTAGACCCTTTTTACATGTTACTCGGTTATAAGATAATGTCTATAGAGCAGCTAAATACATACCTCAGCAAAAGAGTTAAAGTGGAACTTCACTCTCTCAATCAACATTGACTATTTGTAATCCTTATGCTGCTAGCAGTAGTAAATAGATATAAAAGTATATCATATTTACTTGCTTTAACCTTTTTTTACATTTCTTCAGTTATTTCCTGGCTTCAAAGCCTAGGCAAATGATGTTTTACATCCCGGGAGTCTTCAGGAGGAAAGTAAGGGTTTTTCCAGCTAAGCACACCCTCCACCTGCATGTCTGAGCTAATGGCAGATGGATTCCAGGAAGTAAATGCTACATGAATCATTTGCCCTTACTCAAGATGGCCACGGCCAAAAATGCTAGGGGGTGTTTTTAAAAGTGATTTCTCAGAAAAATTAAGTATGGAGACATGGATGGGTGGGGGAGTTTGCTTTTAACATTAAAAATGAATTAAATAGCGTTTGTGGTGCTCAGATGCAGTGTAGTTCCGCTTTAACCACTTGCCGACCGGCGTCTGACGGCCACAAAGTGGCTCAATATCGCAAACCGCCGTTATATGACGGCGGCTGCGATATCCCGTACTGTGAGCGCGCGCGCCGCCTGTGTTCATGGGCAGGACAGGGAGCGGTGGCCCCCCCGCAGTGTAAGTAAACACGGATCTCCGTTCTGTTAGAGGGGGAAGGTCTGTGATCACAGGCTTCCTATATATAGAAGCCTTGATCACTCCCTTCCCCCAGCCAGGCCAGCCCACATACAGTTATAACACGCCCAGGGAACACAGTTCACCCTTAAAGCGCCCCCTCCAGGTTAACCCCTTCACTGCCAATGGCATTTACACAGTAATCAGTGAATTTTTATAGCAATGATAGCTGTATAAATGGTCCCAAAAAAGTGTCAAAATGGTCCGACATGTCCGCTGCAATATCGCAGTACCGCTAAAAATAGCAGATCGCCGCCATTACTAGTAAAAAAAAATAAATAAATAAAAACCCCAGCAATTAATTCTCATCATCCATAAACACGGGAAACTTTTGTGCAAACCAATCAATAGATGCCGATTGTGATTTTTTTTAACAAAAATATGAGGAAGAATATAAATCGGCCAAAACCGATGTAAAAAAATGTTTTATTATATTTTTTTTGGATTTGGATTTTAGCAAAAAGTAAAAAATATGTTTTTTTTTGCAAAATTGTCGCTCTTCTTTTGTTTATAGCGGCGATCAGAAATGACGCAGAGGGGATCAAATACCACCAAAAGAAAGCTCTATTTGTGGGAAAAAAAGGAGGCAAATTTCATTTGGGTACAACGTCACATGCCCGCACAATTGTCAGTTAAAGCGACGCAGTGCCGAATCGCAAAAAGTGCTCTGGTCCTAAAGGGAGAAATCCTTCCGGGGCTGAAGTGGTTAAAGAGGAAGTAAACCCTCATGGGGTTTACTTCCTCTATGTTACCCTGGAATGTAAAAGCATATGGCAAATAATGGGCTAATATGCGGCAGCCCATTATTTGCCACTTATCTGCATTGGAAGCCAGCGATGTCCAGCGATGTCCCTGCTCCAGGCCGCATCCATCTTCTTACTTCCGGGGCCGCGATCTCCGGCTCTGTGACTGACCGGAGTTGCGTGACGTCACTCCCGCACATTTCACACGGGAGCCGCCAGTCACGGCACGATCTCAGTGAAGGAACGGCACAGAGGCCGTTTCTTCACTGCGCATGTGCCCGATGATGTAGGTACATCGCAGTACACTGTATATCTCCTAAACCGTGCAGGGAGATATGCAGGGCACCTACAGGTAAGCCTTATTATATGGGTTGACAACCACTTTAAGCCAGCCTCGAGAGTGTGGTTTAGTATATTTTCTTTGAGGGGTGGTTCACACCAGATTCAGTTCAGTACATTTTAAATCTGAATAAAAGATGCATGTACAGTACAGTGTTTTCCATGTATTCCAATAGCCCCAGTTCACACCAGTGCAGTATTTTCCAGTACAGTCAACAAAAGTAGAACATGCTGCATTTTTTCTGTGTGGAACACCTCAGGAATGTGGCAAAACACATGCATATGACCTGAATTAAGATGGCACCGAAACGCGTAAAAAAAATGTACATGCAGAAACACAAACGGATTCAGAAATTGTGGTGTGACTCATCCCTGAACGTGGACTTTTACTTTAACCCTTTAACACCGGTGCCTCCCTGCCCTTTAAGGGGTTTCTTTTAAGGGGTTTCTGATGTTAGGAGGCAGGGCGGGGCTTATGATCATGTGACCATTGTGATTGGCTGTCACAGTGGACACATGATTGGAAAGCTCCCGATTCCAAGTAGCGATCAGGAGCTTTCTGGTAGGCGATGGTAGCTGTGTCGGGAGTATGTTCTCGGCACAGGTTTGTTTACATTTTGGTACGCAAAAATACGGCCACTTGGTGTCAACGTCCACCTGCTGAGAGGCCGCATATTTGTGTACTGTCTGCATGAAGAGGTTAATCATAAACTTTGCTTAATGCCTCAGTTCACATGTCCACCATGCGTGTCCTTTGCTGGACTTGACCGGAACATTGTAATCAGTTATTTGGACCACAGCTGCCCACTGATATCCATCATTGATCTGATCTCAACCAATAGATAAAAAAATAAGAGAATGCAGAGAAGGTGTCATTGTATCCTTGCTGTCATTATTATTTTAAATTCATTTAATTTGTGTTTCTGTAGTGCTTCTTCCCTGAGGACTCAAAGCGTTTAGGAAGTGAAGCAGCCATCTTGGGCGCACTCAATTGAGCTAATTGACCTACCAGCATGTCTTTGGACATGCTGGTAGGTTAATTATTGCTACATGCGAACTTTGTAGATCAGATTTTTCAAGATAATATTGATTTTTCAGACATACTTTTCACAGTTACCATCTAGGGATTGCTAGAGAGCTGTCATATGAGAGACAGAGCAGAAAACAGTTTACAGCGGCCTCTATGCACAGGTAGATAGGGGAGCAGGAGGACTGGCATAGGTCACTTTAATCCACTGAACGCTTTCTTATATCTCCCGGGAACTCTTGGTGAGATCTCTGTGCTTGAGTTCTTGTACTTGCACACCTCCTTTGTCCATTATCAGACTCCCTCTTAAATGTTTTATTTATTTTAGGTTATGCAGAATGTATCAACTTTGCTGGAACATCCAGAACTTAGGCCCCATTCACACCTCTGTGTTTTGTAGCTAGAAGCTAGAAGCTCCAAAACACTGGAGGAGAAAAAACAATTATTCCCAATGGAGATGGTTCACATCTCCTGTACAAGTTGCCTGAAGCCAAATGCCTGAATCTCAAAAAAGTTCTGGAACCTTTCTTGTAGCTCAAATCGGGCAGATATGAGAGTTTTTGGTGCGTTTTTATTCCCACTGAAATAAATATAGACGTGCCATTCACACATTTTTGTGCACATTCTCGCATTTTGTCATACGTTTTGGTGCGATTTTCTGCTCAAATAAAAAAAAACAAAAAAAAACTAAATAGTAATAATGTATGAATAAATAAAGGTAAAATAAATACACAAATAACTATAAATCATCATAAATAAATAAATAATATGTAATAATACTTAAATAAATAATAATTAACCCCTAGCCTTAGGGCCGATTCACACAGGGGCGATCTGACTTGCGGGGCGACTTTGCTAGGCGATTTGAAAGCAACTTCAGAGTGACTTTGGGTAATTTATAGCGCGACTTGAGGCGACTTACAACACGTCTTCATGCCAGGCGACTTTGCTGTGGCCAGAGAAGGGAGGGAGGGGGTTGCCCTAAAATAAATTCTATTCTTTTCACTGTGAAGTCGCTTATGTTTAGATGGGGGATCTGACTTGGAGGCAACTTCCATTGAATTCTATGGGCACAAGTCGGATAGAAGTCGCCTCCAAGTAGTACAGGAATCTCTTCTGAAATCGCCTTGAAGTCGGAGCGACTTTAGTAGTGTACATTAAGACAGCTCCCATTCACTTCAATGGAATTTCTTGTGTCAAACGACCTGGGGCGACTCAAGTCGGATCGCAAGTCGCCCCTGTGTGAACCAGGCCTTAAAAAACTTAAATAAATTATTATTAATAATAATAATAATAATAATAATAATAATAATACATATACACTCAAACCCAAGATAAAAAAATAAATTACTTCTACTATTAATAATAATTTATTTATTTATTTTTTGTTAGGGTTAGGGTGTTTAGTTATTAGTTATTTGTTATTATTATTTTATTTTTTTAAGGGTTATGGCCCGTACACACTATCTGAAAATCGGATGAAAAATCCCGCTTTCAAATCAATCGTACGATAATTGGATCGTTAGTACAGAGCTTTCGAGAGCTGATCATTACAGTTCATCCAATATTATTAGATCAGACAAACACGAAAAATGTTCTCGCATGATACCAGATCGGACGATTTTCGTTTAATCAGTACAGGTGTAGTCCGAAAATATAATACAAATAGACTACAACATATGACATCACTGCAGACTTTTTATTCTGTCGTACGAGAATTTTCGTGACTTTAGTACACTCTTCCGTTTCGATCTGAGATCAGCATGCAAAAAAACCGACGATCTGTCGTCCGATTTTTGGAAAGTGTGTACGGGCCATTAGGGGTTGATTATTTATTTAGTATTACTTAGTATTCATTTATTGAATTATGTATTATTTATTTATGATTCTTTTTATTTATTTGTGTATTTATTTTACAGTTATTTATTCATTTATTATTATTATCATTATTAATAGTAGTAATAACACCCTAAAAATAAATAAATAAATAAATAACCCTAACCCCTAATCCTAACCTTGAAGGGCCTCAACCGGACCCGAAACGTTTAACGTTGGGCACCGAATTTCCACCTCATTTTCCATCTTCGGGCAATGGATCTTTTTTCTATACAAGATATGTACCATCATTCCCACAGCAAACACCTGTGGTGGACTGTATAATTTGTCTCATTAACATTTGACGTATAATTATTATATGTATTGATTGCATGTACTATTCTCTTGTAATTACCTACAGCAAGGGTTGAACTTCCCTTGTTTTTTTTTTTCAAAATCTACTACTATATAATAAAATTTAGTCTTTTGTTACTAATTACCGTGGTGATTTGCTGTCTATTACAGCCCAATATAGGGGGTTTATTTGCCTTTTGCTCAAACTATGTAAAGGGATGAGGCAGCCACCACTTAAAAAACCTCACTGATCGTGAAACTTTCTCACTAATCCTAACCCTAACCCCAACTCTTAATCCTAACCCTAACCTAACCATAACTCTAACCCATGGGTGCTCAACCTGTGGCCCTCCAGCTGTTGCAAAACTACAAGTCCCATCATGCCTCAGCCTTTGGGAGTCATGCTTGTAACTGCCAGCCTTGCAATGCCTCATGGGACTTGTAATTCCGCAACAGCTGGGGGGCCACAGGTTGAGCATCCATGCTCTAACCCCTTATCCTAACTAAAATAATAATAATATATGAATGATAATAATAAAAAAAGAAATAAAAGCTAAAGGAAAAGCTAAAAAAGCTGAAAAGCCTAGCAACAAATGATGCAACAGATTATAGTTTTTTCTATTGGCTATGAAAAAAACGGCAAAGCTCAAACATGCTGTACAATATGCGCAAGTCGCGTATATGTGTGCCAAAATCATGCTAAAAAAAAATAAATTCCGGAAAAATGCACAAAAGACTCTACACTCAGGAGTGAATGCAGCCTTACAGGTGAACCGAAACAGTCAGGAATTATGTCAGAAAGATCCTCCTGTTGGACTATTCAAGATGTAAAAGAAGTCAGGTTCTGACTGAGCACACAGGGCTTCACCTTTATCTAAAACAGAGGTGTCAACCTTTTAGACGTTCCTGGTCTACATTGGAAGAAGAGGATTGTCTTCAGCTACAAATAAAATACACGAAAAATAAGGATAGCTGATGAGGATCAAAAGTCAGGCAGATCACAAGTTAACGATCACTGATATAGATAGCGCTTCTTCCTACCTATCTGAGTAATAAAACTTTCTTTTTTCTGTAATATTTTTTATTATATGAGTAAAGGGTACAAGTGAGCTGTAGATGGCGTCGGTGTTAGTGAGCTGAAACTAGAACCCACGGCCAGCGCGTTCTGAGGCTGTAACGTTTTGGCATTTTTTGACGCCGACGCTACAAAACGCCAGCTAACGCCAACAAACACCAACTAATATTGTACCGGCGTTTTTTGACGCCGACGTTTTTAGGTTGAAAAATAGCAGAGGGCTGATTTTTTTTTAAAAAAAACGCCTATTTACACCGACGCTCACTAACGCCGATGCATAACGCAGAAAAACGCCGATTTTTTTTTCCTTGACGTCGGGCCCGACGTTTTGTTTATTTTTTAAGAAACGTCCGTGTGTATGAGGCCTTAAAGTGGTAGTAAACCCTCCTATCATTTTCAGCCAAGGAAGCTGTCATCTTGGCCTCTGTTTAATCTACAACTGCCATGATGCTGCACATGTGATCAGCGATGACACCAGCCATTGGATGGTTTGACAGTTTGGTTTAGAGTACAACCAATGGGAGTGTTACATTTCCGGCATGTGCCGGAAATGGAACTGGTTTTTAAACTGTTAAATGGATGGGTTTACTACCGCTTTAAGTGTGTTGTAGCAAAGAGGGTGAATTGTTATGTTTTGAATGCCCACTGTAGCACACAACTAGGTTTCTACAAACTTCCCATTTCTTCTGAAAAAAAAAGCTATCACAGACAGACTGTTGTAATCTGCTGGATACCCTTCTACAACATCCTAACCCAGAAAAACTTGCTCCAATCTTTATACCTTCTATAGTTGACCTTTAAGCAACTGCTTGCAGGGGTCTCAAACTGGCAGCCTTCCAGCTGTTGTGAAACAATAAGTCCTCCTCCTGTGGGAGTCAAGCTTATAACTGTCAGCCATGCAATGCCTCATGGGACTTGTAGTTTCGCAACAGCTGGAGGGCCGCCAGTTTGAGACCCCTTGAAAGGGATTGTGAAGGCAGAAGGTTTTTTTTATCTTAAAGCATTCTATGCAATCCTTCTGTGTGCAGCAACCCCCCCAATACTTACCTGAGCCCCATCTAGATCTAGTGATGTTGCAGGAGTGTCTCAGCTGACCGGGACTCCCCTCCTCATTGGCTGAGACAGCAGTGCAGTGTCATTGGCTCCCACTGCTGTCAATCAAAGTCAGTCAGCCAATGAGGAGAGAAAGTGGGCAGGGCCATGCTGCAGCTCCACGTCTGAATGGACACAGAGAGCTGTGGCTTGGGTACCCCCATAACAAGCTGCTTGCTGTGGTGGCCACTCAACAGGAGAGAGGGACAGGAACATTGAAGAGGGACCCGAGAAGAGGAGGATCCGGGCTACTCTGTGCAAAACCACTGCACAGGGCAGGTAAGTATAACATGTTTATTTGTAACTAAAAAAAAACAAGACTTTAGTATCACTTTAACAATTAAAGGGCTCAAAAAATGCTCACAATCTTCACAGATACACTCCTCAAGTCTTTACTGTTATCCTGGAGAACGCTCGAAGCTACAGTTTATTGCGTGATGATGCTCAGATGCTCATTCCTACTACTCTCCACACTGATCCACCAAAATAACACATTTTTATAATCTAGGAATCCTTTAATATCAAAACTAAACAATTGATACCTCAATGTTTTCATTATACCCCATGGTATTTAACTAAACAAGTTGCAAAAGGTCCCCAGATTGATCTCCCACCAGGAACGTCAATTCCACAATTAATTTTCAATGTGTGAGGCATCTACCTCTCTGTGTGGAATTAGAAACTTGACCATCCGCCACCTACCTGTACCTGTTAGCCTGGCAACAAAATTATATATTATTCCCTACTCTCAATTATTCTGTATTTTTACATGACTGAACATATTTGACCGTTCAATGGTCGGCTGTTGTGACCTTCTTGTTTCTAACATAAATAATTGAAAAAAGGACCACTGTAGGGATTAGTGTTAGTGTTGAGGGCAAAACACATTAGGAAATTTATTTTGGGGGGAGAAGGGTTAAGTATAAGGGCTCATTTAAGATGATAGATCAGTGTTATATTATAGGAGACAGGTGGATTACATAGCATTAGAGAGGTGCTCTAATGTATGGAATACTTTTTTCACTGTTAGCACTGATGCAATGAGCACAGCAGGTGGACCCAATTGCTAATACATGGAGTGATGTTTGGTAAGGAAGAAATATAAAAATATTATATATGCTAAACCTAAAAAATTGCATGGTAATAAAGGCTGCACTGCAATACACAATCTAATTTCCATATGCAAAGAAGAGAAGGCCTTACTACATGACTGTCCAGAATGGACGTACATAATTTCCTCTGCAGTGGCCCTCCAAGAAATGATCCCATGTTCAGGTTGCCCCAGACATGCTCGCTGTGATTTGTAATGAGCACATTGGCAGAAAGAGGCACATACTGTTCTAATTGGCCGGGTCGTTTTTCATCTATGCTGGAAGCCTTTTCTTATGTAAAAGGTTAGCAGAGTTGTGTTGTCAGTCATATGAGATGGCCTGCAGGAGAGGTCCTATCCCCAGGGACACGACTGTCAAAAAGCAGATATGTCTGTGTTCAGAGCAATGCCCCTAAGAGATTGTGTTGAACCTCACCTAGTGACCAATTAATAGAACATACACGTCACCTCTAGATATCAAGTGCACAACTGGGCATTGTTATTCGGTAAAAGTACAAGTATAACAAAGATGTTATGGAGAAGACAGTGTGCTGTAATTCTGTCAGCTCTATCAAAGACTTTTTCTTCTTGTAGAAGAGCTTGCAGTCTAACCTCCAGCCTGTCAGCCTGGCTTTTGTATGAACTGCTGCAAGTTAATAAGGATCATCAATCTCTTTGCTCTTCCTCTAAAACAGCACTAGCACTACAGGGAAAAGTATCACACAAAAAAGTTCAAGAACTAAAACAGCTAGTTAAACTCCCATCTTAGCCTGGCTTCAACACAGTGAATTCTGATTGGCTAGACATTGCTACTTGCATTGGTTTTATTAATAGGACCGCCAATGATCCGACTTCCAATTAACTGTAACGGTCCAGCGATCATATTAAAATTTTACAAATTATATGTTACGTTTTCCTATTGTTTTATGTACTATGTTTGTATTATACTGCATTGTTGTAAACTGTACTTTTAGGTACTTTGTATATATTCATGTGCATTCAAGTAGAACTAAAGGCAAATCTTTTTTTTTTCATTTTCAGAGTAAGGGAGCGTTCTTTTTTTCCATCTGTGTCCCAGTGTGGAGATTACACTTATTTTTATAAAGTGCTCTTTTTTTTATTTGATACTGACTTCAGGGCCCTGCTGTTCATTTTCTTCTACATTAAGGAGATCCTACCCAGATATTCTGCGGGAGCAGCAGAGGTTCCAGTCTCGGTACCTTCTCCTGTTCAGCCATCCATCCAGTTGCCTCATCCGTTCCTTTAACCTGTTGATGGTCTACAGATACAGATGAAAGTTCCAGTGGACCAAGGGACTTTGCACTTTTCCTAGGAGCACCGTATGTACAGTGTGCTTATACGCTCTTGGGAGATTACCCTTCACTTCCTGTCTCATAGCAAAAACAGGAAGACAGTGGAAATCCCTCCAAAACCAGGGAATGCTGCGTTGTCACCATGTTCACCAGAACTAATGTCCCCATTTGGAGATTTCCACTTTACTACTGTTTTGGTGTTAACCAGAAAATTGGAATTTTATTTTACTTTAACATTCGATGATAATAGTAAACAGGACAAATAGAGAGGGTGAATCTCCCTAAAGGGGGCACAGACAGCAATAAAAACTGGCAGGTGTTCCAATCTCTGCCCACTCTATCCAAAACTGAAAACAGTTTTGCCTTTAGTTACACTTTAAATGTACATAGAACTTAGTCCTCTCTCTCTCTCTGTAGTGTCATTTTTTTCTTTAGGGGGAGGGGTGGATGAGATTGCACCCTCTTATTGGGACGGCTTAGCACCCTATATTTTGCTTCTGTGTTCCTTCCTTTTGGCTGTATATGAGGCATGTCAGGGATATTTTCATTAGCAGTGATAGAAATTAAGGGCGGCCATACATGGTGCCAATTTCTCTCCTGCAACCCATGGGTTGGAGGGGCAGGAAAAGCTGTCCCCACCGGGAGAAGACAGTGATTATCGCTAGCGGCTAAAGCAATTACAAGCATATCCGGCAGGCTGGTTGAACCCCAGTTGATCAATTGATCAACTTGGTACATTCAGCCTCCCCATTAACAGTTCAAATCTTGAACCGCGTATGGCCAGCCTTAGTCTTGCCTGAAACAATGACAAATGTGGAGGGAGAAAGATTGGATTCGGGTCTAAAAGAGACTGCCCTTCCAAACAGACAATCGGGAACTATTGTATAGGATAAACTGTGATTTTATAGGAATGTTGCTAAATGCGCTTATATACTGTAGGTTAAAATTGATCTGTACCACTTTATTCCTGCACCAAAGACCCCACAGGAATAAGGGGAAGTGCAGGCAACAGTAAAAAGCTGACAGATTCTCCAACACTTCCCCACTAAAAATACAGTTAATCTGGATTAATCTGGACCGCTATAACCTTTGTTTCAGTGGTCCAACGCCCACGAGGTCCCTCGCCAGCACCATCATTTGGTCCCCAACATCTTTTGGGTTCTAGTCTTCACCTGTCTTGATTAGCTGTTGTGGCATCACTCCTGTGCATGCGTAGGAGTGCAGTCATCCTGGCGCATAGGCAATGTACCAGAATGTAAACTGACCAGCACTTGCGCATTTTCATTTTGCAAGGGAATCTTCCCTCGTGCTTAGTGAATGAGGTGGAAGTCTTCTGACTTTCATCATCTAATCTTGTGCAAGCAAAAATACTGTTTTTTTAAAAAAAAGTTCTCCTTGTATTGTATTGGTATTCTTTGCAAAGTGAAATTTCACCTCATTCACTAAGCTCTGCGGAAAATTATCTTGCTAAGCAAACAGCGTATTTGCCATTAGTAAATCAATCCCATTATAACAACAAAAAAAAAAAAACAATATGATAATCTAAACTTGGAATACAAATGATTGTTTTGGCTGACTAATGTCTGTTCAGATATCAAACAGAAGAATTAGAAGCAAAACAATGACCATCTCAGGTTCATGGCTTTCTTCTAATAGACATTGGTCGGGTCACAATGGACTGTAAAATGGGTAATTCTGACTTTTCACAGATCTTCACTGTATTGCAGATGTGAGTGAGCTCATTAGTGTTTAATCTCTGACAGTAGGGTATTAAGAAATTAAATATGAACCCCTGAAGGAGTTTATATATAGAACCGTGAAACTTAACTGTTATTGCTCTGTAGTATTCATACTAACCAGACCTCTCTGCATTTACAGTATATTAACGTATGGTATTTCTGTGTGATACTTTGAGGCCGATTCGCAATGTCCATAGTCACACTGCCTGCTCTTGCTTTAGAGATAAACTTTAGATTGCATTTTAGGACAAGAGCTCCTCCTTATGGCCAAAGCAATGAAAATATTATTTTGTGAACTACTGGAAAAACTTATGGGCCTATTACCAAACATAGAAATTTTGAAAGCAAAATAGAGAAAAGAGAAAATTTAAAATCATTTTGTAGATTTTGTCCTTTTCTCTTATTTATAAAATTAAAAAAATATTTCCTTTTAATTCACTGCTGTTGTAAAGATAAAATATTTTTTAATTTAAAGGAGGGAAGTGTTTAAATCCCTATGAGGTTATTTTTGTTGCCTGTGTCCTCCTGGGAAGATTTTCATTCACCTCCTGTTCTAGAGACTTAACAGAAAAAAAAAATCTTGGAATACTTACCTAAGGCTATTCCCTTGAATTGAGTGCTTGGTAATTTTGCAGGCTTTTTTGATCACTTGTACACGTGTATTAAGGGAAAAAAGGGAAAATGTGCATTTTTTTCAGATGCGTCTGCACAATTTTCAGGTGGTTTAATTGAAGTTTGTTGGGCCCAAAAATATTTGAAGCTTGTAGCTTGAAAGAAGCTCATGTACTTTTTTGAGCTACAAGTTTCAAATGACACTATGCTCAAGTATGTGCAGAAACAAATGAAAACCATGGGGTTTAGGATATTGAGTGTTTTGGCACTTTGAGCTACAAAATGAGCAGTTTTGAAAGGGGCCTTAAAGAGCTGACACAGGAAGAGGTGCCCCCATTGAAGGATCTTTCCTCACCTTTTGTCCTGATGCTCAGAAAATTTGTAGTTGAAGTGATACCTTTTATTGGCTAACTCAAGTTATTAACCTCCCTTGATTATTTCAGATTTTTGGTACTGAAAGCGGTGCCATTATTTTGCATGGAAATTTGGCGTTTTATACTGTAGGCCTGTAATTATTAGGAATAATCTGTCCAAACTAAAGTCTAGTAGACATCCCGGGTATGATAAAGTTTGAAACATGAAATCATAAATTATAATATAATAAATAACTATAAATAATTATCACAAATAATAACATAATAGTAATAAAATGTATTCAATAATGTAATCAAACCAAAAACACTGAAATTTTCTCATTTGCAGAATTGTCGCTGTCGTCACTTTCAGTGTCTGATGATAAATTTCGTCCAAAAATCAGTATCACTCAATTCTGCAAATGATTCTTATTTACTATCGCTGTTTTCTAGCTGATTAAAAAACACTTTTGACGTAAAGGGACACTTTTTGGTTGCCATGGACATTCTCAAGTTTCTAAGCAGAAAGAATGGCATATATAATATAAAAGTGAATGCAGGGCACTGGGCAAACCACTAAGGACAAATGGGATGTGAAATTATTTGATACAGTAATGTAATCTTACAGATTACAGGGTACTGTATGTTTGCTGTGTGTTTCACTTTTTGAATTTCCCGCCAGGCTCCGCCCCCGTGCGACGCGACGCTCGCAGGGAATGGAGCCTGGCATCACAGAGGCATCAGGCGGAGGACACAGCCCGCAGACACAGCGGGGGGACATTGCTGGATCCAGGGGACAAGGTAAGTAACACTGCCTGGATCCTGCAATGCAATCGAGTGTGGCTCAGGGTTACCGCTATTTGCAGTGATAATATACCCCGAGCCACAAGCCGGAGTCAAGCAGGTTAAAGATACAAGCGTTTGGGAACTTTTATGTTCTTTCCTCAGGTTGTATACAGAGTGTTGTATCCTGACAGCCAGCGCCTGCATCTGTCAGAACACTTGAGTGGGGTAAATGACTTGGAGACAGGTGTGTTGCTGTGGTTTTAACGAAACAGTGGGCATGACTTAAAGAGGCGTGTCAAAGGGGGTGTGGTTCAAGTCTGAGATGAATGAGGGATGGAGGAAGAAAGAAAGAGATAGGGAGGGAAGGAGAGAGAAGGAAGGAAAGAAAGAGGGATGGAGGGACACCTGGCCCAGATCCTACACCACAATAGCAATATGTGTATTCCAGAAAGTTTAACAATCAGCAGATAAAGATACTCCAAACACCTGGTGTTAGCTTCAATCATCCTGGCACCATGGTTGTTATGGTGTCAGGATGATTGAAGCTCATTATTCCTATTATTACATTGTAATATAAAATGAAATCATTCAACTCACCATAATGCAGAATCAGTGGGAGCCCCGAGTGTGTCACTTGCCACGTCACCTACCACCAGATATCATCAGGTGTCCCCAGCGGTCAGAGTGCCTCCTTACATCACAGGTGTCCCCTCCTTACATCACAGGTGTCCTCTCCTTACATCACAGGTTTCCTCTCCCTACATCACACCTGTCCCCTCCTTACATCACAGGTGTCCCCTCCTTACATCACAGGTTTCCTCTCCCTACATCACACGTGTCCCCTCCTTACATCACAGGTGTCCCCTCCTTACATCACAGGTGTCACCTCCTTACATCACAGGTGTCCCCTCCTTACATCACAGGTGTCCCCTCCTTACACCACAGGTGTCCCCTCCTTACATCACAGGTGTCCCCCTCCTTACATCACAGGTGTCCCCTCCTTACATCACAGGTGTGCCCCTCCTTATATCACAGATGGCCCCATCCTCACATCAGGTTGCCCCCAGCGGATTCTCCGCCACCATTACAAAAGACCAGCTCTCCTGAAGCATGGTCACTCCGAGGGGAAGAAACAAGAGGCAGAGCCGGTCGCGTGGCTGCCAATAGAAATTGAGCTGCCACCAATCCCCCCCGCCCCCTTTCCCATAACAGGTCATAGCAGCAAGCCACGGGGGGGAGGTTGGCGGCAGCTCCATTTCTATTGGCAGCCAGCTCTGCCTCTTGTTCTCCCTCGGCATGTGACCATGCTTCAGTAAAGCTGGTCTTCTTTAAAATGGCGGTGGAGATATCATCAGTGCCGGCCCCGGACCACTAGCGGCGGGAGGCTTTGGTGATTCTCTGGAGCGCTCGGGAGCCTCGGGGCTAATAATAGCCTACTGCATGCCCTAGACCCGGGGCTTTTCGGGGGCACCCCCGGGGTTGTAGCCCGGTCAGCCCCCCCTTCCCGACGCCTCTGCTTGGAGATAAGCCCAGCACACTTATATTCAACTCAACTACTACCCGACATAATACAAGACCCTACTACTGTTCTGAGAATTTGCAGGGCTTTTCACACCAGCAAGCCATGCTGAATGAACAGCCGATACAGTGCAATGTGTGACACAGGGCTGATGCGCCAAGCACAGCACATCGCACTGTTTACTTTTTCACAGGACTGTGACATTTCAATACAGTTCTATTCACCGAGGCAGCTTTCGCCCTCGCTTTCTGATGCACTAAAAAAAAAAGTCATGCATGCAGCATGGTGTTAAGTGACATCATGCAATGCTGTGGTGTGAAGTGAAATAATACAAAACAAGGCATTTTGGCCAGTCTATAAGTTGGAGTGGTGCTGAAAATAGCTGCTAGCTCAGAACCACTGCATCTGGAATGAGTGGGCCTTTAGATTTTCCCTTACTTTCCATCTTGGAGACTGAAAGGATTTGATGGTATCAATTTTGTATGTTAGGGTTCCACTTTAAATATCTGTTAGTCTGGCTGGTTTCTGGCCTTATCTTGAGAGAATGTGTTATGCTTGGTTCTCATGAAATAGCTGAAGTCAGCTAGTCACACAATATATTTTGTAACAATATTCTGCAGCTAATGTACCCTTTGTATCTTGTAACAAAGGACACCTGTTTTTACCAGTTTCTACTGCTTGATGATGTACGCATGTACCATTTATTGAATGATCTGTGACATGTACTGCCTTATAAAGGGTGCCTCCCATGCATCACAATACACACAATTCCCTGCTTAACTATCATTCTGTGTGTCTTTCTTATCTATGCAAATTATCTCCAGACATGTCTGATAATCATGAAGGTGCCTGTCTGAGGTTCAGGAGCTAGCCGAGTATACAGTAACCCCTTCCTTTCAACTGGGGGCTCGTCCTGGGATTTTGGGGACAACCTGCGGTAAGTAATGTTTGTCATTTTGACGGAGATTACATTGCCATAGGTACGGGTGTCTCCAAGACCCATTTGAATCTGAAAGGCTAAAATATCCTCCTGTTGAGATAAAAGTAAAACTAACTGGCCAGTTAGAGTGCTCTGATAAGCACTGGGAAGTCGGGGACTCCCATCAGGGCCGTCTGGGACGCCCAAGTATATAGAGAAATAAAAAAAAATTCTTTGGTAAGCATTGGGGCTGTCCGGGACGCCCCAACATAAATAAGAAATAGATAAAAACCGACGGCAGATCACTTCATGATTATATTACTGTCGTTTTCTCTCTCGCTCTGTCACATGTAAAGTGTTTTGAATGAACTGAGTATGTGTGTGGTTTACTGTTTTGTTTTCCCTCTGAGAAAGGTTCTCTGGTAATAAATCATAATAAGATTTTTCAGAAATTACATGAGTGTGAGTTAGAAATAGACCCATACACTCCCTCATGCTGTTCTCCAAGCCACCCTCCCCCTTATGTCCCGAAGCCTGCCAAACTCTATCCAAGTCTCACAAAAGAAAAAAAGAAAAAGTATGTGGATTGTAGAATGGCAATGTTTTATGAAGAGGTTAAATGCATTCTGTTCTCCCTGTAGTGAATGTGATAACATAAGTTTCGCTACTTGAGAGAGATGATTTGTCCCCCCCCTGTCCCCCTCGTTCTGTGTGTTTCTGTGTAGACGGATTCCTTCTCTCCTTTGATTTATTTATTTATTTCAGGTACTTGTAAAGCGTTGTCAGTCGCGCGGTGCTTTGTATGTATATTGTGTGTTCACATCAGTCCCTACCTTCAGGAAACTTGTAATCTAATAGAGATATACTGTGTGAAGTGTAGGGCAATGTGTTACGTTTTGAACAGCTATGGAATGCTAGTGTGACATGTGTTGCTCAAAAGTAAGTGATGTAAAAAAAATAAAAACTTTGTAAGGTAAAGGACATTTTTAAATACTTGAAATGGTTAGTTGTAACTCTAGCATTATTTGAAACAAAGGAAAAAAAAATTGGCTGAGTGCAGCCAACGCCCTGTAAATTCCTAAAAGGTAGCCATGATTATTATAATTATTTAAATGTTTAGTTCTCCATTCCAGCCTATTGGGCGTGGAAAGGGAAAAGGCTCCACCCACTGATAAAAACCCGGTTGTACCATTTAATGAAAATCATTTGAACAAGACAGTTGACTAGTAAAGACCAGGCTTAGATCATCTTTACTTAACAGTATATGAAAGGACAATAGTGAATGATCACTGGAGATGTATGTCTATGTATGTTATGTATCGTTTTGAGTAATGAATGTAATGAAGTGTGATACTTTAAAATACAACACTAATGATTGTTTTATACGTTTTTTGTTAATACAGAAATGACCACATTTATTTCTAGAAGTTTTCAAGATATGTATGGGAAGAGGTTTAAATAGGAGAATAAATGTATTTGGTGATGTATAATCTTTGTGCAAAATGTTATGAACATAATATAAAGGTTATGGTAAATTATTATTGGTCATTTTTTGATGGACATCCTTTAATGAAAATCCACGTGGTGATAATTAATTAATTATGAATTTATTTCATATGGGTAGAAAAGAGTGCACTCTTATAAAACAATATGAAAACAAGTATATAGGCGCAAGGCCAGGCTCTGAGTTTTTGTACGACGGGATAGGGTAAATTGTCCAGATACAGCAGATAGGGCAGCACTCCTATGGAGAAGCCATGTCCAGAAACTGTAGAAACATAAAAAGAAGGCGCCTCTAGGTGCAGATGTACAAAAATGTATTAAGAAGATAAGTAAAAACACTCACATTGGGTTAAAAACAGGTAGGCATTTCATGGGGAGGCAGTATCCCATAGTATATGGACGCAGGTTCCACACCGCTGGGTCCGCAATAGTCCAATCCAGGAGGGAGCCGAGGTGCTGACCGGCCGTGTCAGCATCGGCTTTCTATGTGAAGTCACAGAAAGCCGACGCTGACACGGCCGGTCAGCACCTCGGCTCCCTCCTGGATCGGACTATTGCGGACCCATCGGTGTGGAACCTGCGTCCATATACTATGGGATACTGCCTCACCATGAAATGCCTACCTGTTTTTAACCCAATGTGAGTGTTTTTACTTATCTTCTTAATACATTTTTGTACATCTGCACCTAGAGGCGCCTTCTTTTTATGTTTTGTTAGAATTAAAAAAGGAGAACAGGATGAGATTGTTCACAACATGATTGTTTGGATCTCATCCATCAGTACATGTCTTCTGTGGCCCTTCCAGATGGACAGAATGTGTTTGTGGATGGCTCTTGTTCAAGGCCCAATGACAACACATATCATGCAGGATATGCTGTTGTATGATTACTAGACAAAATTCTAGAGGCAAAATAAATTCCTTACCAGTCAGCCCAGGCTGCAGAACTGATAGCCCTCACAAGAGCTTGCCAGCTCTTTGAAGGACAAGATATGCATATTTTAAAGGAATAATAAAAGCTATACAGCTACAAAGGTCCATTGCCATTTTACATTGCAGGGCACACATAGGCCAGCAAACTGATATATCCAAAAGGAAATGCCCTAGCAGATAGAGCATCGAACGAATCCGCATCCACTCAAAATGCAACTACCCAAATGCCTTTGCTCTGTTAGAAATGCTATTTTTAGACCAAATATTGCAAGATTTACAGACATATGCCACGGACATAGATTGGAACAATGCAGGTGTGCAGATGAGCCCTAATTCTGGACTTATCTACCAAGAGGGGAGACCATGCATTCCAGGCCTCCCCTCCCTTGTCAAGGCATATGTCTCCAGATGCATCATATGTATCAGAAAAAAGGGCAAAACATGAACACCTTATATACCCAACAACACTGTTCACTCACCTACAGATAGGCTTTACACATATGCCAAAGGTGGGTAAGAGACAGGAGTACCTTTTGGTGATCGTGAATATGTGTTCACGATGACCTGAGGTCTTTGTAACCACAAGAGAAGATGCCCAAGCAGTTGTAAAAATTCTTATACAAGAGATTATTCCCAGGTGGGGATGTCCACTCTAGATTAACTCAGACAATGGCTCTGCATTTGTGGCCAAGGTCTGCCAAGATCTGGTAAGGACTCTTAAAATTGACTGGAAGTTTCACATACCATATCACCCCCAAAGTTCAGGTATAGTGGAAAGGATGAATAGGACTCTCAAGGATAAGATAGGAAAGGCAACTGGAGGTACGTATGCAAATTGGAGGAAGGTCTGGCCGAGGTAGGAGTGACCTCCTCCGAGAATGCAGTTACTCCCCTTTTGAGGTTTTAATGGGTAGGCCATTCCCCACTCCATGGGCCAGACAGCCACTTATGGTAGAAAGAGGGGACCTAGATCTATTCCAGGAGGAATACGTGAGAAAACTTATTGAAAGTCTGGACAAAGTTGAAAGAAACGTTGCTCGCACCTCTCCTTGTTCTTCATAGGTACCAATGCACCCTTTCCAGGTGGGGGACCAGGTCGTAATCCAGAGAGTGCCCAAGGGACGAAAGTGACAGGAACCCCCATTTGGACCAGCCACAAGAGTGGTGGCCATCACCAGGACAGCTATCGTTACAGAGGAATCCCCTAGCTAGATCCATGCTAGTCATGTGAAAGGGTGAACCAAACACCCAAGAAGCAGGATAAAGACAAGAGAGGCGAAACAGGTGGTATAAGTCCTCGAACTGAGAGTGAAATAGGTGGAAAAGTCTCTGAAAAAGATGACCTCGCTTATCTCACCACAGACTTTTGGGAAGGCCTTGTGCCTTCTAATGGCACTCCTCCTCTTGATCTTCCTTCCAGTTTGGATAGTAACTAACTGTATATATCACCCTGAGGACTTAGGCCTCAAAAAGCCAATATGTGGAGAAAGCCCTAAGACTGTCACTGTAATGAACAATGCTACAATTAAGAGAGACAAACGAGAGATAGAAAGCGATAAAACTGCTAGTGACTCCTTTTCAGGGAAAATGCTTTTGCTAAAATTTAAATATGCATATGCTCAGAAGTCAGGTTTCAAGGAATGTTGGATTTGTAGTAAGCTACACCCTAGTACCACGAGAATTCCCCCTGCTAGCAGTACCATTAAACATCACACCCATGAAAAATGGCACCCCTCCTATAGTACTGACAAGTGTCAACGCAGGACAGGCAAATAAATCAATACCCTTTCCCATGGTGAGTACAGCTTATAGACCAAACTGGTGCTTTAAATTAAGAGGTTCAGATAAAGGCCAACACATGTGTAGCAATTCAGAATTTAATATCACTAGGCCAACCAATAATGGTTCAATGACAGACGATACCTTTCACACATCAGCTTCTGGGTTAAAGAATAGCCTTACTGGTCTATTATTGTAACAATGGCCCTTGTTATCCTTTTGCTTTATTTAGGGTTCAAGTTACTTATGATGTGTATTGTCAAATGTACTGCCCCAACCCAACACCCCTCTTATGCATGCACCCAATATCTCCAGCTTTATACGGGTCAGTGTAAACATAAGGATCAGACTAAAGTGCCCCAAGAAATCTCAAAGCTATAGAAGTCATATTCATGACTTAAGAGGGGATTTGAAAGGATTTGACGGTATCCATTTTGTATGTTAGGGTTCCACTTTAAATATCTGTTAGTCTGGCTGGTTTCTGGCCTTATCTTGAGAGAATGTGTTATGCTCGGTTCTCATTAAATAGATGAAGTCAGCTAGTCACACAATATATTTTGTAACAATATTCTGCAGCTAATGTACCCTTTGTATCTTGTAACAAAGGACACCCGTTTTTACCAGTTACTACTGCTTGATGATGTACGCATGTGCCATTTATTGAATGATCTGTGACATGTACTGCCTTAAAAAGAGTGCCTCCCATGCGTCACAATACACACAATTACCTGCTTAACTATCGTTCTGTGTGTCTTTCTTATCTATGCAAATTATCTCTAGACATGTCTGATAATCATGAAGGTGCCTGTCTGAGGTTCAGGAGCTAGCCGAGGATACAGTAACCCCTTCCTTTCAGAGACAATGGTCTCCTGGGCAAAAAATGAACAGTAAATCTCAGGAGGACATGGACAGCAATAACAATTTATCAGAGGGTCTAACCTTGCCCTACTCTATCCAAAACTAAAAAATCAACTGTCTTTAAATACATTTTAAAACTTTATCAGTTAAGATTTATAAGTAGGTACATATCACACAATTGGCCAATGTTTGGCCTCACATTTGACTAGTTGTAAACCATTGTGCTAAATTTTCCCCATTTTGAAAGTATTCACTTTTTCCCCAGATTTTCTTTGCAGCCCCTAGTCTGCACTTGGTATGAAGATTGGTGGGATCTTTTTGGGCTAGTAGTGAATGATGTCCAGTGCAGTGCAGTGAGTGATGCCAAGTGCAGACTGGATGCACCAATATGGAAACATAGAGGCAGAAGATGTAAAGAAAGCTTTTTATTTATAGAGAATGGAAGGGTTAGAACACATATTGCTGTTTTATTGCTGTCTGTGACCCCACTGTAGAGAGTACCCCACATTTTTGTCCCTGTCTTATCTGGGCAAGAAATGAGAGGAACAGATGTCATGGGTAGAAAAAGAAACAAAAACACTATATAAATGGTGGTATGTCAGTACGTTGCCCTAACCTCGAGGAGAAGACTGTTTGGTACAAAACGCGCAGGGTACGCAACGTGTTGACGTCACCACCTGTGATCGCATCCTGGAAGGAGGGCATTTCTACGCCAGCCAGCGATACTGTTTTATGCTAGGAGCTCTGGCGCAATTTTAACTGTAAGTTACTACTTTTAATAAATTCTTTTGTATGCGGATTTACATTATGGGAGTCTGTTTCCTTTTTCGGAGAGGGGATGCCCATATAGCATAGGAGACATCAGAGGACCTAAAAGTTAATGCTGTTTATACCTTGGCTAGGTTAAGAGGCCACTGACGTTACTGACCTCCTATAATCTAGAGGTCCACCCTTTCCGGTAAGGGGACATCTTTTACAAACAGTGGTGGAATCACTGGTGCGATTGAACATTACGGAGTGTTGAACTTTCACTATGGTGACCTGGGACTGTGTGGAAATTCGTATTTATGAACTACCATCTATCTCATGTTATATGGACTTTTAATATACTTCTTCATGCCCTCAAAGTGGTCTATGAGGGGTAGTGCAGCCTTCTAATATAATATATTGATTAAACCATTGGTATTGGTGGTGTCAGCTTGCAGCTGCAGCTTCAATAATTTATTTTTGTCATCTGCTAACAATTGTTTAAGTAATTTTAGCGCAGTTTTTTTCCCCCTTTTACATAAAAACACTATATAAGCTCAACAGAGTTGGTAACCCTTCTTTGCTCTATTTAAGAAAAGTGTTTTGCTAGTGTCAAAAAGAAGGTATTCGGAAAGATGTTTCCTCACCCCCTGTTCCTATGATACCCTGTTATTAGAAAAGTGATTTAAACATTATAGTTACACGGAAGACATGGGTTTTAACCCTTCCTCACTGTAACCAAAATTTAAAAAGCTTTCTTGGATTTGAGTCTACTTTGAAATGTTCAGAAATAAACAGATTTGATCGATGGAGAAAAGAGAAAAAGACCAAAAAGGGCAGAGTTGTATAATTATTAAGAAACAGGTATCTTTTTAACAAGAAAACTTGCTGAAAGTTGAATTGTAAGTTGCCAACATTTCTAAGTATAGCTAATATTACAGATTTGACTAAACAGAAAATGTGAATCATTTCTCTACTCCGCAAATAACTTAATTACCATTGTTTCATTTACTCTAAAATGCCCTTTGTTTGCCAGTGGTATTTTCTTCAAACTAGTAAAGAATATTTTGGCTTGACTTTGGCAAACCAATGATACAAAGAGGCTCAGTTAAGTGCCATATGACTTTGTCCCCAGATCTCTCTATGCAGAGGAGAACATCTGCTTTCTATTTATCAGGTATTGTTCTTGGCTGTCAGAGTTCCACTGTTCCAATCTGACCTCTCAGCAAATATTTGGACAATGAAACTGTTTTACAGAACAGGTTGGGGGAGGGGTGCTTCCAGATCACAGCAGGGCTGCTGATGAAACTGACCAATTTTTGATTTTGGATTTATGAAGATTCAGAACACTTGACAAAAAAGGTCCATGTTTTACTGTACGTAGTTCTGATGACTTTCCTTTTATTCCACTTAAAGGTTTCCGATTGTTATTGAGTGGACACAGTGTGGTTTTTGGGGTTTGAATACTGTGCATTCCATCAGAAGGGACAGAGAACATGAAGGACATCTGCTAAACGATTGTGCATGTACATATTATGTTAATCCACATACCTGGATGACTCAATGGCAACAATTTTGCTTTTCCCTTGAAGTGGAACTAATGTTGAAAATAATATACATTGATAGTATGTACATTTTTGGTAGAAGAAACGTATTATTGTGTAATCTGCCTTCTACCCAACCCATTCCCAGCATCTGTCAACTGATAAACATGAAGCTAGATGCCAAGACAATGTAACATTATCAGTAGCTGCCCAATGGGGAAGATGTTGGACAGGAGAACAGGAGAAGATGTAAGTGGCCATGGATGGAGTGACAAAGGTGAGCCGCACATCTCTGGAGGATAGAACACTAGAGAGTAAAGGCTCGTACACATGGTGCGAATTTCGGACAGGTATTGACGCTCGACAGCTTGTCGTTCGAAATTCTTACCGTTGGTAAGCTCCTTTCGACAGCCGATTGACATTTTTCATCAGACAAAAGCTGGATGTGCAGACTAGTAAATTCTTGTTGTACAACAACGCCACGTCTGATTTTCGTTCCAATCGAGACTATGCATGCTCAAAAAGGAAAAAAAGATGCAAAAATATTCAAAACATTACGTCACTTCTGATGTTGAGTTCGGTCGAACGAAAATTTCTCGGATAGTCAGTATGCTTTACAAAGTCATGGACACGCTCTTTTGACAAAAATCAGAAGCGCGGTTGTACGACAATCAAACTGTGTGTACGAGGCTTTAGTGTACCATAATGCAGCAGTCCCCAGCATTTTTTGAACCAGGGACCGGTTTCGATGCAGTGTATTTTTCCAGGGCCGGGGGGGGGGGGGGGTTTGGGGGTTGGGTGGTGATATTGGAGTCAGTCTTGGAGGCGGTCCTCAGTTCTCCTTCAAAGCACAACCCCCCTTTATAGCACAGTCCCCCTTTACATCACAGTTCCCCCTTTAAAGCAGTCCCACAGTGTCATTGTTTCCTTGTCACATCACGGCCCCCTTTACATAGTGCCTCTTTACAGTGCAATCCCCTTTACATCACAGTGCCCCTTTACAGTGCAGTCCCCTTTACATCACAGTGCCCCTTTACAGTGCAGTCCCCTTTACATCACAGTGTCCCTTTACAGCTCAGTCAGACTGCACTGTAAAGGGGGGCTGTAATGGGAGGGGGACTGCACTGAATTGTAGTCATGCCCCCTCCCCTTTCTCTCTAATCACAGTGCTCCTTTTCACCTCTGCCTCCCCTGCACAGTCCAACCTTTGTCAGGGCAGAGGCAGGATTCAGCCTGTGTGTCCTCTCCCAGCTATCCTCCCCTGCCAACAATGTCATCTTATTAGCAGGGCAGGGGAAGAGCTGCAGATCTGGATGGAGGGCGAGAGATGCCAAACTTATTATATTAACAAGGGGGTGATTCACCACTTGGTAATATGTAAAAACTCTGTTTCTCTGATCAGATCTCTCACTCCGCCCCCTGCCCTGCTGATAGGATAACATAGTTGGTGGGGCAGGAGAACCAAGAGTAGAGACACAGGCATGGCCGCACAGCGGGAGGTGAGCGATGACTGCAGTCTGATAGCCTTGTCTGGACCATGGTCAATGTTCATCCTCCTGTGCGGCCCGGTCAACAACAGGCCACAAACTGGTACCGGTCCACGGCCCAGAGTTTGGGACCCCTGCCATAATGTACAAGTATGCTGTGCTTGTGGAGAGATATTATTTCCCTCTCTGTCTGTTACCAGGTCAGAAAATGAAAAGAATCTCTCCAAATGGCAACCAAAAGAGCAATTAATATCTGCCATAGGTTTTAATCCTTCCCCATTCTATTTAAACCTAAACAAAAAAAAAAACTAATATTTAGTAGTTATCAATAGGAACAGGGGTGGACATAGCACTTTGCAGACTATGCACTTGTACAAAGGTCCTCTGGGCCTAAATGGCCCATATCTACTGGGCGCGGGTTCGGATGGTGCTTGGAACTTTTCCTTCTGTCAAGCAGACCTGCATGCTGCTCACTTCTAGAGAACCGAGACTTTGCTGACTTCTCCTTCTGAGCATGCTAGCTCCCTGGCTGTCAGACTGATCCAATGGGTTTCACACTTCCTTAGGCATGGATCTTGAATAACTATGCAGATCAAGAGCTTTGCATTCTTCTGAAGTTCTAATCTGCATGCTTATTCCAGGTCAGTTCTCAGAAAAGGACAGCCAGGCATGTACTGTTAAAAAGGGTTCTCCATATTTCTCAATCTAGGTTTCCTTTAAAGAGAATGTAAAGTGTTTCTGTATATATTTTTTTACTTATTATGGTCAGGACTAAGAAATAAAATGAAATATGTAACTGATCCACCCTTCAGACAAGTCTGTACCACATTTTAATCAGTGACAGAGTCTCTGAAAAGAAAGCGCTTTTTGGAATTCTGTATCATGGGTGTACACTCTAAAGAAAAAAAAGATGTACCCTGTATTACATTTTTTTTCTATAAAAAAAAAAAAGATGTCTGTGTGTAGTTATAAACAATTTAATATGTATACGCTTTGAAAAAATATGATATAAAATTAACTTAAAATCCTAAAAGTTTCCATTTAAATACAGGCTTCCCCATTTATCAGTAGGTGATGAAGCATCTAAATTGTGCTTAGTACAAAATCAGCTGTTGTAGGTTAATTAAATATCATGCAAGTTAATAAAGCAGTTAATATGTTATCAGCAGTTAATGTACATTAATGGTGGCAGAAGATCCATTAGACACAGTTGATTTGAAGTATCATAAGAAAGCATAAATATGAGAGAGAAAACCCTTCCTTACTCTATCAAAAAAAATGCTATTGCATACACTTCAAAGTCAATAAAATCTCATATAATATTTAATGTGGTAAGGTATTTAAAAAAGTTACTTTCAATATTCTTATATCAGTATCTTTCTTTACAATAATACCTTGTGGTCCTGCATTTAAGGTCCCAACTTCAAGCACCACCAACATTTGTCCTTCCAGCTTTTATGATTTCATTTGTAGCTGAATATGAGATTAGATAATGTCTACACACAAAATTAAAACGGCTAACTGTCTAGAAGTGTAATTCACACTATGCTATTACCTTTATGGTAGTGTTATTGTACTTTTTAAAACTGTATTTGAGCACTACAAACTGAAAACACTACTTAAAGTGGTTGTATACCCCTAAAAGGCATTTTTACCTACAGGTAAGCTTATAATAAGGCTTAAATGTAGCTAAAATTAATATCTCCTAAACCTTAGGAGATATTCCACTTGCATGCAGCCGCTGACGTCACTGCGCATGCGCAGTTATGTCCTGGCGAAGGTCCGGCACATAGCGCCGCACCTTGCCGGAAAGTCCGCTGGAAAGACAGGTTCCCGCACGCATGCGCGGGAGTGACGTCTCGTGGCTCCGGTCAATCACAGTACCGGAGCCGCGAACCCGGAAGAATCCACACAGCGAAAAGGTCTGCTCCCTCTGCAGGGACCGGGCAGCCCTGCGGGAGCTTCGTTCTCTGTAATGATTTCATAATGAGCTCATTATGCTTTTGCCTTACAGTTTTTTTTTTTTTTAAGGTATACAACCACTTTAATAAATTTTTAAGATTCAAAGCAAACTCACTCATCCATCTATCCTTGTCTCTGTGCTTTATTTTGACGTGAAATCACCTTGAAAAACACCCAACTATCATTTATAGCCATGGTCATCTTGAGAAAGGGCAGATGATTTATGTAGCATTTACTTCCAGAAATCCATCTGCTCTTAGCTCAGGTATAAGGTTATGCTTAGCCAAGAAAGCCCCTCCTCGAAATAAAAGAAAAGAAGGATGTGTGATCTTTTTGGCCTAGGCTAGAAACCAGGAAGAAACTGAAGAAATGTAAAGAAAAGGTTTAAAACAAGTAAAATATATTATGCCTTCCTATATATTTACTAAGCCTAGCAGCATATCAATTAAAACTAGTCAATTTTGATTGAGAGAGTTTAGTTTCACTTTAAAGCCGCATTTACATTATTGTACAGCTAAATTTAACATATGGGGGGCATGAGATACTTGGGCCTCATACATATGGATGTTTTTACAGCCGCATTTTTAAGCTTTTTTCTCAGCTTAAAAATGCCTCTCCATGTTATTCAATGGCCTCATACACACACAGACGTTTTTGAGCTGTAAGTGGTATAGGCATGTTTAAGCTCCAAAAAAACCCCAGGACCAGCACGTTCTGAAGCTTCAGCGCTAGAGCTGTAAAAACGCAGATGCCAGTAAAAGCTCAAAAACATAGCTTAACGTTGTATACACAGTGTTAAGCCTTGTCAGGCGTTTCTCTGTCTCTATTCAAAAGCAATGGTTCCCTATGGGAGCCCATTGATTTGAATAGAAGTCGCACCAGAAGTCGGATCATGAAGTTCCGACTTGTGATGCGACTTGTGTGCTGAGGATCTTTAAGGGGAACCCACGCCAAAATGAAAGACAATGTGTGGTGAGGTCTCCCCCCCCCCCAAGAGATACCAGACCCTTCAGTCTGGTATGGATTTTAAGGGGAACCCTCATGCCAAAAAAAATGGCGTGGGGTCCCCCCAAAATCCATACCAGACCCTTATACGAGCACGCAGCCCAGCAGGTCGGGAAAGGGGGGGTGAGTGAGCACCCCCTCCTTAGCAATACCAGGCAGCATGCCCTCAACATGGGGGGTGGGTGCTTTGGGGCCCCTTCCCGACAATCGCACCGCAAGTCAGATCATCATGATTCGACTTCTGGTGCGACTTCTATTCATATCAATGGGCTCTCATAGGGAACCATTGATTCTGAATAGATGCAGAGAAACACGGCTAAAAGCTAGCGTGGATAAACGTGAATTGACGTCAATGAAAAACACTGACAAAATCACATTTTTAACATGTTTTTTTTCGGTACTAGCTTTACAGCTCGTTTTGCATAACGCCCATGTGTATGAGGCCTAAAAAGTGGACCTCAAGCTAAAATATAATGTAATTTACAAAGTACAGCTTAGTTTAGTTTCTTAGTTTAAGACGTGCAGCGCGCATCATTTTGTTTAAAGCATCTAATAAGAAAACCAGAATGGATAACAGATGAGTGAACATTTGCAGCTGAATGAAAAGAATGAACACTTGTACTACCTCCTTAGGTTCTAGCAAATTGAAGTTTCTTGCTGCCCAGCCTACCCCATGATCTGTGCAGTATTGTGTTCCAACTAACTCTTCTGTTTCAATAGATTTGTACGGAATTTTACATAAAAAAGTACAGAGAGTTCAGTTGCATAAGAATACAGTCTTGACATAGGGTACAAAATAAAGATACAGGTATAAGTGCATCAAGGTCCAACTAACTCTTAAATAGTACACATGCGCTTGGCCCAGCCATTGAATAATGGTCATCTTGTGTTCATATGCTTATTTTAGGTGGTGAGAATCATTATTCCCTATACAGGCGGTCCCCTAGTTACAAACATCCGACTTACAAACGACTCCTACTTACAAACGGAGGGAGACAACAGGAAGTGAGAGGAAATCTACCCCTAAGAAGGGGAATTACTCCTGTAAGAGCTATCATGGGAAAAAGGTGTCTCCACTGAAGCTTTATCACCAATCCTTGTTTCCACAGCAACCCAAAATTTTCAAAATCCAATTGTCATAGGGACAGAAAGTGAGATGAAATCTTCTGAACAGAAACATAGACAGCAAAACAAACCTTACAGGGGTGTTACCCCTTCCCTATACTGTCCAAAAAACTTAAAAATAGTTTTTTGGTTGGAGCTACACTTAAAAAATACACCTGTTCCGCCTTACAAACAAATTCAACGTAAGAACAAACCTACAGACCCTATCTTGTTTGTAACCCGGGGACCGCCTGTATCCGATTTTGGCACACGTGTCCCATTTCAGAAGATGCTGGAGCACAACACTGAGCTGGTCCCAAGTCACACTTTGGGGATCACAGTAAACACCCTCACCCCATTCATAACATCCAATGGAGAGAGTTCATCTATCGCTAGGCCAAGTAGATCGTCTGTGCTGTCACCTTGTGCATTAAGCATCATTCATAAAATTTTCACCCAGAGGCGACAGATACAAAGTGTGACACCGCTCAGCCATATCTGGCAAAGAACAATTCCTTTCATCCCAAATCAACGACAGAGACACGGGACTTGTTTAATGGCCGCCCACTCCTCTTGGATTTAGATTACAAGGCTTTACATGTAAGAGTTTGAAACGAAACGTATTAACCTTTCACTCAAAGGTTCTCATAGACGGTCTGGAAGAACAGAGTGATCCCTGGAGTGACGCTTCTGCCGCAGAATACTTCAAAGACCTGGATTCGCCGTCTGTCTCCGCCGGTAGGAGAGAAGATGGTCTGATCTTTCAGACAGAAATCAGAGGAGAGAGAGGGGGAGAGCACCCTTCATAATACATGATTTCCATCTCTAACACTGCTTCACTTCCCAGAATCCACTGCATGAATCGCACTTATCACATTAGGTACCACGGTTCACTGAGCCTCTTACTGAGGAACATGCTGGGGGTTTTATGGTATGCAAAAAATAAATGTAATGCAGTCATGTGGCATCTGAATGTTTTTATTGCAGGGAGGATTTAAATGGACCACAACTATAATTGTTCATTTAGTAAAATTAAGGCCAGAAAGGAGAATAGTATAGAGAAGCAATCGTATCGAATTAGGAGATACTAAAATGTAATCGAGTGTATAGTCTTTTGATTTCTTGGCCAGGGACAAATTACATCGCAAAAGCTGAGAAACTGATTTCTAAACATGGCTTGTCAAATTTCTGTGTGTTGTATTTACTGTGACATAACAGGCTAATCATCCAAAGTCTTTTACTGGGATCCAATAGCTCCACAGGTTTAATCTCTTACATTATAGCTTCCCCATTCAGTACATAGGGTCCATGTACAAAGAAAACTGTTTTCCTGCAAGAACATTTTACAATGAAAGCCATTTGTAATTGCAGCAGAAGTATGACACTTTTGAACAGTTAGACGGGCATTCTTCAGAGGGTTTCTTTGATTTAAGGAAATTGTGTATGTCTACTGCATTGTAATGGAGCACAAAATGATTTTATTCAAGATGCTTTTTGAGGTTTTTGTTATCTTGAAGGTCAAATATGCTATTCCAAAAATAAATAAATAAAAAAACCTACAAATACTTGCTTAGTACATCCGCACACTGGCTTTGCATTTGTAAAATAGATTTATAATTAGGTTTCTCTGCTCCCTAGTGTACAGAAACACATATTTTCCTTAAAAGCAACATGCCGTTAATTAGCAAGTGTTCCTTGGCTGTAACACATTAGGGCCTTGGTAAAAAAGAATCTGTAGTTTTGTGGGTCTCATTTTGCTATTCATAGTTACTGGACAAAGGGTAAGCGGAAACAATTATTAGGAAAAAAATAAAACAATTAATGTTCCTCTAGTCACTGTATGCATTTCTATGCCTGGTTTTCAGAGAGCAATAAACTGCAGTCCCATGATCAATGAATTTGGCAGGTAAAGGAAGTCTGTGTAGAGAAACGCTCACTGAAGATGGCCACTGCTAACCTTACCTGTGGAGTATGCCTGGCTCTTGTGCTGACCCCTCTGGATGCAATATGTTCTGGGTCACTGAGCTAGAGCAAGTATGGAAATTAGGCTAGGAGCCTTGGATCTAGTATTACTTTACTTGTTCCAGGTCAGTGATTAAATCCAGTTTTTTTTTTCTTGTTGAAAAGCTGTGGTTGTACTATAGGTGAAGCACAGTTTTACTGCCCCCCAGCCACCCACCTAAAGCTAATTCCAGAGAAGGCTGTACACGTGCCACAGCTGGATACTTTGTGCCATGGCAAATTAAATACAACATGCCGAGTTGACAGGTGGCACCACCTTGGTTGTTAAGGTCAACAAGGTTGTTCTGCAACAGCAAGCACTTTGCTCATGGCTGTGACACCCTAAACCCAGTATAGAAAAAAAAAACTTTAAGGAGATGGCAGGGTTGCCAAGGGTCAGCAGGGTGCAGATTGAATGCTGGTTTTCCAGCAAGACCATGTCATTAGACCAGATTCTGTTGAACAGACAGCGGTGCCAAACGTTGTCCAGTACCTGCTGAAATGGACGACTTTTGGTATGTGTGTACCGGATTTAAAGTAGTTGTAAACCCTTACATATATGCAGTGAAGTGAGTGGCCTGATAGGTACTGAAGGGTGCTTTTTATATTTGCCTGGAGCTCTATTCTAAAGGGGAATGTAGCCTTTTACATTTTCTTTTAGAAATGCAGTACATGTGAAAGAAAACAGCTTAAAATAAATAATCTTGCAGGCGTGTGTTTCTATGCATAGTTTGTAATCATAAGTACATGGGGGGAGCCATATCCAGGCTGGTTCCTGCTTTTAAGTACAGCACAATGTTATATGCTATGATCAGGGGCGGGCGGATAGGGGTCGCAGGAGTCGCCATGGCGACCGGGCCCCATGCTGGGGGGGCCCATAAGGGCCCCCTGTATGCCTAGATTAGGTGAGGGGATGAGGTAAGGGGAAATCTTATCTCGAGGTCCGTTTATATTTTTCGTGGGAAGTCATGGATAGTCCGGTGAGTGAAGTGACGTATATACATTCCCAAATGTTGATGAAATTTAGGCCATGTGTGTATGGTTTTCAGCAGGTAAAGTCGTCCATGACCTGTTGCAAACCGTGGCGACAGACAAGTTGTCTTAG